>JAVJIF010018872.1:0-68779 GCA_038442645.1 Agave tequilana | reverse complement strand
CCATACTACTATCATGATCATTTGAAGAGCTAGCACAATCATCAAGATGAGTATCTGAATTTACCTCAAGAGAGTCATTCTCTTGGATTATGAAGCAAGCTTGGTCTGACTCATCTCTTCTTGGTTCTCTCTCCAAAATGTGTTGAGTTTCTTCCTTGGGGGAGATCAAAGTATTTCACACTGCAAAAGCGGAATCACAATGAGAAATCAAAGAAAGATATTTTTTTCTTTGTGATTGCCTACGTGCAGTTAATGCTTGTACAATAGTCTCAATATACTTATCCTTACCAATATATGATTTTTTGGTAGTGGCAAGATAAACATCCAATCTTAAGGCTTTTAAATATGAACTCATTTTAAAATTTCACATATCTATTTTAAATGTATCAAATATAGGTGGAGTAAGAAAATTCATAAGTGTAAACTAATATGTGTGCAAAGCACAAATAGATTAGCAAATAAGGATCTTACTAGTAGGTGGTTAAACCGAATATCAGAAGCATAGGTTTGATACCAATTAAAAGTACACCTAGAGGGGGTGAATAAGTGTAATGTTATTCTAAGACAAATAATGCGAAACTTAAAACTAAATTTCTAACACACAAAGTATAACCAAGAGTGACTCCGAATTTCCCATGAAGGGCTCTGAAACTTCTCACAATTTCTCTAAATTAAGAGTTCATGTGCTTCAATAGTTCTCTTGATTGAACACAAGTGTGGGCACACATACTGAAGTTCACCTAGAGGAGGGGTGAATAGGTGATAAGCTAATCTAATAATGAATTAATGTGGTATTAAAAACTATTTATGCAAATTAAAACTATTAAGCTAAACACGCCAAGTATAACACAAGAGTGTAGCTGAATTTCTGGTGAAGGGCTCTGAACTATCTCCTCAAGATTCCTCTAGATAAGAGTTGAGGTGCCACTATGGCTCTCTTGATTGAATATAAGTGTGAGCAAACAATCCCAAGTATATATCAATTAAGCACAAGTATATCAAGCAAGTAACGAATATGAACAATAAGAACATGCAAGATATAAACACAAGTGAGAGATAGAGAGAGAGCAATCGCAAACACGGGAGATTTGTTTCGAGGTTCGAACACCCTTGCTCTACGTCCCCGCCTTCAACACTATGAAGGATTTCCACTAGAAACGATCCCACCGGATCACTCGGTGCCACAACACCTACAAGGAGTTCACACTAGAACTCTTGGACTCGCTACTTCCCTCTCTTGTTCCCACAAGAACAACACATGCAAGCACACTAGCTTGCCGAGGCCGCACCTCTACACCGAGCTCCCACAAGAACTCGAAACAACACGAACCCGCAAGTTTACCTCCTAAAATACAAGGTAGAACACTTTGGTGATCTCAACACTTGATCACCTAAAACACTCTCACAATAACTCTCCTATAGGATTGATATAGCAATAGAAAGCTCAAGTATGTGTGAGAAAACTAGGATGGATTTTGTGGTGAAAAACTCAAGAAATCACTTTTGAAAACACTCTTGATAAACTCTCTTTTGATACGGAAGTTTTAGCTCTAAAACAAGTGGAGATAAACACTAAAAGATGTAGCTTGAAAACTCTCCAAAAATCTTATAGAAAACAGTCCAAAGGAACCCCAATTTATAAGCTCCCAAAATATGGCCGTTGGAGGCCAAGTCAGCAGCTGACGCTGCTGTCGGTCAACCGGCCAATGTCAGATTTTTCGACCGTTGTGCCACCGATCGACCGCTCGGTCAACCGAGGCCTGGATACAGAGAGCAAAGCTCTCTGCTGGTCGACTGCCCGGTTGACCGGGGCCAGATCCAGAGAGCAGAGCTCTCTGGCGGTCGATCGGGTCGGTCGACCGGCCCTCCAGCCAAACTGGCTGTGCACGTTTGTGCACATCGGTCGACCGGACCGGTCGACCAACTTCTGTCTCAGACAACCGTTCGGTTGACCGGCAGAAGGCCTGGTCACATCTTTTTTAGGGATTAAAACTTGGTCTTTTTATCTTTAATAAAATCTCATAAATTCTCATAAATTCTACAAAAATGAGTTCATTGATATACTTTGATATACAAACATGTTTGATTAAAAATCAAAATATATTACAAACATTTTGAACTATTTTTGTGATATAAAAATTTTGGCTTTAAAAAAAAATCGTATTTTTAAAAAACAACTCCAAATCGAAAAACGATTTTTTAAAACTTCTCCAAAAAATAAAAACAAGATATTTTAAACACTTTTGAAGCTTAGTGTGTATGGATATGATCCACTACACATATAAGATGAAATATATATGTTTTTGACAATAAGCTCTAAAATAAGTTTTGATAAAATCCAAAACGATATTTTTTCTAAACTCAAAACTAACTTATGAAAATACATATAAAATTTGTGTGTGTATATGAACTTGAGCAATCCACCAACTAATCTATCCTTTACATTTTATCTAAAACAAAATCTTAACACTTACAAACATAAAACAAGTCTTCTTGAAAATCTTCTCTTGAAAATCAAATTCTTCTTCTTGACTTAGTCAAAATCTTAATCCAATGAGCTAGACTCCTCTCTTGTGTACTTGATGCGATCTTGATGTGCAAGCTCTTGAATCAACACGTGCTTGCTCTAAAACTTGATTTCGAATCCTTTGTTGAAACTAAACACCTACTAAGATCTTGATCAAATATCTAAGACTAATTATACACAAGATCATTAGTACTATAACTACATGAGTTAATCATCATCAAAACTAGAGTGATGAGCCTTTGGGCCACATACAATATCAAGCATATGAATATGAGCAAGCAAAGCAATGCAAGATATAAAGAGATGAGAGTTGAGAGATAGAAGATCAAACGCAAACACGAGAATATGTTTCGAGGATCGAGCCACTGTTCTACGTCCCCGCCTTCACACAGAAAGATTTTCACTATGTCCGCACAAGACCTTCCATAAAGAGACCTCCATTGAGAAATTACAACTCAACCTCGGAAGTACACAACTCCTTCTCTCTTACACACCTCTACACAAGAGATAGGCACTAAGCCAAGCACAAAGCAAAGGAAGGATTACAACTTGGTGATCATTTAGATCATAAACAATCTCTTGGTGATCACAAAGGATCACAAACAAAACACTCTCACAAACAAGATCCTAGAGGATAGATTTTGAGTTGAAAAGCTCAAGTATGTTGATCAATCCAAACCTGCACAGAAAAATAAGGCTTTTAGTAACAGTGCTCGGTTCTTGATGCTACCGTGCAGCCTAGGGTTAACAGATCATGATCCACAGAGAGGGACAATGATGGAAGCGTTGTATAAGTTTCCTTCTTTTAATTTACTAAAACTAGTTAATACTTATTTTCTCAGTTTTTAAAAGAAAAAAAAAAAATAATTAAATTAAGTTAAAAAGGAGATAGAGAAGAAGAGATGGTGGTATTATTGTTATTTTATTTATAAAAGAAAGGAAAGACTAAATAAAAGAAAAAAGGAGAATTGTGACTTTAAAGTAATGAACTAAAAAAGAGAATAAAAAGAGTACTTACCTCTATTGTTGAATCGTATTGAAAAATTACCTTAAAGTAAGCAAAGCAATAATAGAGAAGAATAAATAAAAGCAGGGGCTTCGGCGAGATCGAGCATGTTGACACTATAAAAAAGACAAGATTCCTAGCTGGCCTGAACAATATCTAACTTGTTGACATCTACAAAAAACAAGCGGCAGACAAGCTGACGACCAGTTCTTCACCAATCTCGAAGGGGACGAATCAGCAACTTGGACTCTACTGATCTAGCAAAGCAGACAGTAAAAACTAAGAAAAGCTCATGAGAAGGCCCAAGCAGGACCAGGGACACAGAAGCTCAAGCACAACACTAGTCTTGCACAAGCTCACAGATAAGTCTCGAACATGAGAAGCTGGAATGCTTGCATAGCAGAAAGTCCTTCGAATTGCTAGCGAGGCTACGTATACATAGTTAGAGATTAGTGAGCACTAATGTAGTTGTACACTTAATTGTCTTTCTCAGAAGTTCTAGCTTATAACTTACTTGACGTTTAACTGCTAGTCTAAACTACGAACTTAGAGCAATAAGTCTGAGATTGAGAACTATTCAAGTCAAAGATGATTTAGACATTCTATATAATTTATTACCTAATACAAGTAAATCAGTAAGATCTGCTGATTTATATGAATTGGAAAGAATGAATCGAATCTATCAAGGCAAACTGAGATCAAAACAGTTTACCTATGCTCAGATAGATCTTCAGTATTTGGAAAGAATCAAAGCGGATCAGGAGATCAACATTACCTGCTATCCTAGCTTCGCAAAAGCTAATCAAGCCTCGCGGTAAGGCTACTTTCCAGATTTAAACAGATTGACTCAATCTGTTTCCAGACTTTCAAGGGACAATTATACCCTGCTCTCCCTATAAATAGCCCACCAGAGTATACAAAGACACACAGAGAGAGAGGCTGAAAAGCAGAGGAAAAAAAAGGAGAGACGGACTAAACAGAGACCCATTCTCTTGCTTCCAAGAATTCAGAGAATTATTTCTCTAATCAAGGTGCTAATACCCTAAGATTTTCCTCCCTCTCAAGAATTTTCGGAACCAGGCGAGAAGGAATTCTCAAGTGGAGGCAGTTTGAGAAGTAACAAGAGGGTTTTACCGATCTTCTGTTCTCTGATTCTCTGAATCAAGCAAGAAGAGAATCCCATCAGGTAGCAGTCCGATTGTCTGATCGATCGCATCGTCAAAGGGATAAAGTGATCGCGCCCTGATCAGATTCCTACCAGCATACTTCCCTAGAAATCTCAGAGGAGATCTACCTGTAATCTTTTATACTTCAAAGAATACTTGTAATTTAGCTCCTCGATCCCCTTTTTTTATAAGTTTTCCCCTTTGCAAAATTAATGGAAAACAAGATGGCGACTCCGCTGGGGACTGAATTCTCCACTGTTGAGAATCAAGTGTCGCAATGCGACGAACAGACCTTCGAGTCTACTTCTGAATCCAAGGAAGTCGGTGTGGCCAGAGCCCCTCTGGCTAAATCTTCGAAGCAAGTCTCTGTGAAGACAGATAAGGCTCCCTGTGAGCCTACCACAGTCCTCTGGCGCAACAAGGAAGTAGGCCCGCAATGTAAGGGTCAGAATTTTGAGCCTGTTACCTTCGAAAACCTAGTCGTTCATTTCGACCAAGAAAAATTCGAAGAACTCCTCTCTGAGGGTGGTCCAATGCTCCATGTACGAAAGCGTAAAAGGTCTCGATGGCCAAGGTTTCAGAGCAGAAACCGGAAGCAGAATCCTTCCAACTCCTCTCAGCCTCATGTGTGGCTAGCCAGGTTCCTTGCGAACCTAAGTCTCCTTTTTCAAAACAGATGTGGAGGCCAAAGCAGAAAGCTCAGTATGAAGCTTCAGGCGTAGCTACGCCACAGGTTCGCCTGTCCCGCGAAGACAAAGGCAAGATGCCTGCCTGCTTCATCGAGACTATCAGCAGCGAGGCTACAACAGCGACCATACCTTCACCTAATTATGGAGCAGTAACTCCTCGCGCCAGCTTGGCTACTGATGGTGCTGCAAGCACAGTGCCTCAGTGTACGCGTGAAGTTCTTGGCCGCCAGGCTAGGATTAGAGCACCCAGCGGTGCTAACTACCTTCGCAGCAAGGTAGCAGACAAAGCACCACAGTGTGCTCCCCTCCCCACTTCCTCAAGTACTAAGCTCGCTCTTCGCAGCGTAGCTAAGGGATCGTCCCTAAGTGTTGACAGCAGTGCTTATGCAGTTCAGCACCCAGGGCATTTTCAAAGCTTTTAGCCGCGAAGGTAGAGCTAAAGCAAAACTTAGCGCTAATCACCTCTGCAGCGATGAAAAGAACAGGACATCGTCCTATCCGCAATCAACAGAGCCTCTGCGCTAAATCGCTTAAGCCTGACTGGGTCTGACTTGCGAGAATTCTTGACAAGCAAACGAAGGTCGGGACCTTTCTGGACTTCTCCCTCATGTTGTCAACAAGTAGGATGTCAGTTGGTGACAGTCCACTCAATCCATTGCCGGCTAGGACCAATCCCCACTACTCCTCCAATCCGACGATCAGTTTTTGATCGGTTGTTTATGCAAGCTCCAGTAAAACATCGCAAAAGGAGCGTATCGTAAAATCTGCCCTCTGCATCCATTAACATGATCGGAAGGGGACGAGAGCTACGTAGGGACAGACGAGCGTCGTATGCCACTCCCTCCAGTTCTCTAGATCCGGACTATAGTCCGGGCCTTGGCGAAGTCTTGGTACACAAAGAAGGTGTCTTCTGAAATACCAGATCTAGGGTCGCAATACCCTACAGTTATGAGCAGCCGACCTTCTCAACTGCAATAGCCTCACCAGAACCAATGAAAGGGTTAGTCCAATGGTCTGATGAGGAGGACGAAGACAAAGAGTATGCCTCTTTAGTGACAGTCAGCTCGGTGTGAACGGATGGAGTGTCAGTGAATATGGCTGATAACGGTAATGATGACCTTCGTCGACGGTTGGAAGCTCAGGAGCAAACTTCTAAGGCCCAGCAAGAAGCCTTGGACAACATTCAACAGATGCTTGCTCAACTCCTTATTATCCGAAATAATAATGATACCGGGAGTAACCATGATGAGAAAGAACATCATAGCAATGAACACCAAAGACTGAGAAGTCAAAAGAAAGTTCTTCTATAGACGCTGAAGTTCATAAAGGCATCTAAGCTCAGATTGCATCCCTAGCTCAGAGGGATGAACTAAAGAAAGTAGGAGTAGTCCGCCCTTACCCGCTGGAATGGGATTCAGTACCATACCCACCAAAGTTCAAATCACCAATGTTACATACATATGATGGTAAGAGCTCGCCAAATCAGCACATCTACTATTTCCGTCTCAGACCGGTAATGTTATAGACAATGATGTTATCATGGCCAGGCTGTTCATTGGCACCTTAAAGGGAGTAGCATTCGACTAGTTCAGAAGCCTTCCTCCGGGCTCTGTCAATTCCTGAATCGACCTGAAAACCCGATTTCTTTCTTGTTTCTATGAGGACGATATCGAGGTAACCATGGATAAACTTCTCTCTACCGTACAGAAGAAGGGCGAATCTGTCCGTGACTATATTGAGCGGTTCAGAAATTTATCTCCGATCTGCCCAGTAGGGATGCCATTAACCATCCTCTTATAGACGTGCGGGCATAACTTCTTAGACCAAGTGGAAATTCGCATGGGAGCTGTCGAAGCCCATAACTGGAAAGAACTAGTTGAACAAGCTGAAATAGCCGAAAAGTCGGCTAAGAAGTTCGAGCCATCCACCCCTAAAGGCAAATGGGGTATGAATAATAAAGGACGCGCGACATGACACAGTCTTCTCAAGCCAAAGGGAAAGAAACTATGTCCGTCGAATTAACGGGGGATGTTCAGTCGAAGGCCAAGAAGAGCGACTTCAATAATCAGGAGTCTAAGTTTCCTCCAAAATAGTACTCCTTCAAAGATGAACAGGTGGTCACAATATTCCATTTACTCCATAAAGGGAATAAATTGAAGCTACCGGATGCTCGGCGTCCTAATGAAGTGGGACGCACAAACGATCCCAACTATTACCTCTTCCATAGGATGGTTCATCATCCTACTGATAAGTGCTTTGTCCTCAAGGACAAAATTCAAGCGTTAGTTGACGCTAGAGTTCTGACTCTGAAATCAGAACAAAAGAAAGTCACTACAAATATGGTGACTCTCGAATTCGGCAAAACCCCAAAAGTCACAGTTCCTGACGGTACATTTCCAATCCCTGCACCGCGACTGGAAGTCAAGCATCCTTCATGTAAAACTCAAGAGAATAAGGGTCCTGTTCCCTTGACACTGGAGACAGGGGAAATCATATGGATACACCCAGACCTTGTCCAAGACGAACAGTGGGATTCGAAGAAATCCAAGTCGAAGGACAAATCTTGCAATGTTATCTCCATCCTGCTGGATGATGGCAATCTCACATCAGCTTTTCTCAGCGATTCCGAAGGAAAAAAGCACGCTTGCACGATGCAGGCTGATGTACCTCACCCGACAGGTACTCGATCCGAAAAACTATGCTTAAAACAGTATGAGAAAGCTACTGACGAGACACAACAGCAGACGACGTCAGTACAAATATCTACACCGGCTTCACTCCCGACAACGAGAAAAGAGAAGCAGAAAGAAATCCGGTTCGACCATGTCCTGAAGAAGCCTTCAGGCCCAGGGCTTGACATGCCCTTTTGTTTTGACATATTGGCCCAGCTCGCCAATATCCCAGCTCGTATTACCATGCACGAGCTCCTTCGTCTCTCGAAGGAGACAAGAGAAGCACTCAGAGATGCACTGGCGAATTCAGAATCATTCCTGACGTATATGCCAGAAGTCCCTAAAGATGACGCTCAGCCTTCTTGCTCCGAATGCCATCATGTGCATCAAAGGTACCTGCTATTACCTTCACAGCGGAGGATATGCTTCTCAAGGATAACAAGCACGATCGACCTTTGTACTACACCGGATATATCGGTTCGACATGCATTGAAAGGGTACAGGTAGATCCGGGGTCTGCACTCAGTATCATTCTCAAAAGGCTCCTTTACTTCCTCGGCATACCACTATATTGGTTATCCGCAACCACTACAACAATATACGATTTTAATGCAGGGAGTAGTCATCCGCTTGGAAAGATTCGACTCCGTTGCCGAATCGGGAGCCTGAAGTCAGAAGTGACATACTATGTCATTGACGCTGACACGTTGTACAACTTATTACTAGGGCGACCATGGATCCACGCCAACTGGATTGTTCCCTCTACTCTGCATCAATACTTCAAATATGTTGAAGATGATACAACAGTGCAAACTGTCTTCGCCGAGAAGCAACCATTCAAAGGGGTGGAGAATTACTTTACTGACGTTCTCCTATATCAAGAGATCGGTGAAACATCGAAAGAATCATTGCCTGACGATGATGATAGTGGCAATGAGGCGGATTCAGAGTCTGAAGCAGATATGCCAGCCTTTTTAATCGATGAACTGATTGTAGCATGTCTTAATAATCTCCAATGTAACACTCCTTCTGAAGATGGGGACGAATGGGTAATTAATGAAAATATTTCCTTTGATTATCCTGTGAGTGTTGGATTGTTTGAATCCGTTACGAATAGCTCTCTGCACATGCCTTTACATAAATCGAGTGCATCAAGTACACCCGTCAAATCTATAGAAGGGGCCGTTTTAGTGATCCCTCCATCCAAAGAAGGTCAGTTACTAATAGTATTTGGTAAAGCCCAATTGATAAGGTCTGTAGCCGCGGATTCAAGTTCAGACTCAGACACCCCACAATTTTTTCATTATGCCGACCAGCGCAGCATATGATGAGAAAGATGGGATACAACCTTAAGCATGGGAAGAGCCTGAATTTCAGAAAAGGAAGATGTGATTTTCTGCGCAACTTCATGCCAAGAGGGAAACCTATAAACTACTATGATAACATACGCAAGGGGTTGGGATACGTTACACCTACACCACCAGCAACCTCTCAGTCCAAGGATGACGAACCGATCCTATCACACTCTTCCTCTTCTTCCGAATGGGACTCAGACATCAGTGTGGGAACGGTGTTCAAAGAACTCACCGTTAATATGACTTCAAGCAGTCAATTGGAGCCAGCGGAAGCTACCGATGAGGAACCATGGGCTCAGTAATTGGATCTCTAGCGGGAAAAGCGATTCGAACAGCGTGAACCACCTACTGAAGATAAGGTGATCCAAGTTAACTTGGGTAGTCGAGATCACCCCAAACCCATCTTCATAAGTGAAAGCTTATCACTTATAGAAAAAGAAGAATTGATAGTACTCGTAAAGGAGTATATAGATGTCTTTGCATGGAACTATGAAGATATGCCCGGACTTGATCCACAAGTAGCCATGCATCGTCTGAACATCAGACCTGATGCCAAGCCAGTCAAGCAGCAGCAACGCTGATTTCATCCGAACATTATGGAGGCTATTGAAGTCGACGTTCATAAGCTCATTGCATGCGGCTTCATTCGGGAGGAGCAGCATCCAGATTGGGTCGCCAATATCGTTCCTGTTCTCAGGAAGAATGGGAAGCTACGGATCTGCATCGACTACCGTGATCTCAATACAGCCTGTCCTAAAGACGAATTCCCACTGCCTATCACTGATGTCATGATTGACAATACCTGTGGATTCGAAAGGATGTCTTTCATGGACGGCTTTTCAGGATACAATCAAATTAAGATGTATCCAGAGGATGAAAAGCATACTTCATTCCGGACACCGTTGGGGATATACTGTTATACCGTGATGCCTTCGGGTTAAAGAACGCGGGAGCAACTTATCAGCGGGCAACGAGTATGATTTTCCGCGATCATTTTCAAAAAACGGTAGAATGTTATGTCGATGACATTGCTGTCAAAAGCCGCAATAAGAGTGACCACCTTCACGACTTGGAACGATGTTCGACATGATGCGGGATCATCAACTGAAAATGAATCCGACAAAATCCTTCTTGGGGGTTTCGAGTGGCAAGTTCCTTGGATTTATTGTTACATCAAAAGGAATTCATCTTGACCCGGACAAAGTCAAAGCCATTCAGAACATGCATCCACCTAAGAATCTCAAAGAACTTAGAGGCCTGCAAGGTAGACTGGCTTATATCAGAAGACTCATCGCAAATCTCTCAGGTCGTTGTCAACCGTTCACCCGGCTCATGAAAAAGGGTGTTTCTTTTGTATGGGTTCAAGCTTGTCAAGAAGCTTACGAAGATATTAAAAGATATTTTACAAAACCTCTAGTCTTAGTGGCTCCTACATCAGGGAAACAGTTCCTACTTTATGTAAAAGCTATGGATCATTTTCTTGGTGCCCTGCTTGCTCAAAAAGATGACAATGGGTACGAACAAGCCATTTATTATCTGAGCAGGACTCTGATAGGGGCGCAGTCTCGCTATAATCCTATTGAAAAGGAATGCTTAGCTTGTGTCTTTGCCGTTCAGAAGACACGACATTATTTGGTCGGCCAAACCATACATGTCATTTTCAGAGTGAACCCTTTGCGTCTTCTCATGACGAAACCAGGATCATTAAATTCAAGATTAGCTAAGTGGACGCTTCTTTTGTCTCAGTACGACATGTTATTTGTCCCTCAGAAGGCG
Source organism: Agave tequilana (assembly GCA_038442645.1). Classification (NCBI taxonomy): domain Eukaryota; kingdom Viridiplantae; phylum Streptophyta; class Magnoliopsida; order Asparagales; family Asparagaceae; genus Agave; species Agave tequilana. The sequence goes on along the minus strand of JAVJIF010018872.1, from coordinate 57,588 downwards.
GTTAAAGGCCAGGCACTTGCAGAGTTCTTGGCTGCTCATCCAGTTCTAGAAAGCTCAAAACTTCATGAAGACATTCCAGATGAAGTCTTTGAATCTAATATATCTTCAAGGATGAAGTTTGGCAGATGTTCTTCGATGGAGTATCACGAATAGGCCCTAAAGGCAAGATCATTGCCGGTGTGGGGGTTGTGTTTATCTTTCCTCAAAATCATGTCCGTCCTAAAGCATTTTCTCTGACGGAATCATACTCCAACAATGTGGCAGAAACAATGCTCTACTTCAGCTCGCTCACGAAATGGGGGTACGCTACCTTGAAGCTTATGGCGATTCAAAACTGATTATCAATCAGGTTTGGCGAATATGAGGTCCGTCTCGAGGTTTTGATACCTTATTATCACGCAGTCATCGAAATGGCTAATCTGTTTGATGACTTTTACATCGGGCACGTATCTCGATCTCAGAATACTAAGGCAGATGCTCTGGCTGCATTAGCAACAACACTAGCCCTGCCAGTCGACACTGAGTATCACCTGACAGTTGCGACTTGACATCTTGTCTGCCCTAAACATATGTTAAGAACTAGAGAAGTCTATAATATCTCGACGGATCTTGAGCTGAGAGATTGGCGATTTTTCCTCATCGACTATGCTATGCATGGTTTGCTGCCGGACGACCCTAAAGATGCGGCATCTATCAGACGAAGGTCTCTCCATTTTTACTATGATCCAACTCTGAAGACACTTTATCGTCGTTCATACGACGGTATCCTCCTCCGTTGCCTTTCTAATTCAGAAGCATAAGAAGTACTTAAAGAAGCGCATAACGGCATATACGGAGCTCACCAGCCAGGTCCAAAACTTAAAGACTGATTGCACAGGCTTGGGTATTATTGGCCAACCATGATAGCCGATGCCATCCAATATGCACAAAGGTGTAAAGCCTGCCAAATCTATGCAGACTTCATACATCAGCCCTAAGAGTTGCTCCATCCACTGTTGCTTCATGGCCATTTGAAGCATGGGAATCAATGTCGTAGGGCCAATCAGCCCTTCTTCGACAAAAGGACACCGGTTTATCCTAGCGATAACCGATTACTTTTCAAAGTGGGCAGAAGCTATACAACTGGTTGAAGTTAAAACTTCTAACGTGGTTAATTTCATCAAACACCATGTCATCCATCGATTTGGTGTCCCTAGGCGGATCATCTATGATAACGGTCCCCAGTTCATAAGCCAGGTATTCTATCGATTCTGCGATAAGTACCGAATTCAGAATATGGCTTCAACTGCCTATAATTCTGCCGCTAATGGCTTGGCGAAAGCATTCAACAAGACAATCATTAAGCTACTCAAAAAGTTCGTTTCCTTAAATAAGCGAGACTGGAATGAGAAGCTTAGTGAATGTCTTTGGGCCTACCGAACCACGGTTCAGACCCCCACAGGCAATACGCCTTTTTTCCTGGTATATGGGTGGGAAACAGTCATACCGTTAGAAATCCAGATGCCGTCATTACGAGTCTCTTTAATGACTAAGATAACGATAGAGGACAATGATCGATTGCGTCTTCAAGAGCTCGAAGCTCTAGATGAGAAGTGGTTGCAAGCTCAGCAACACATTGAGTTGTACCAAGCCCGGATCTCAAGAGCCTTTAATAAGAAGGTCAAGAAAAGAGTCTTCCAGAAAGGAGATTTAGTTTTACCCGTCAGACGACCGATGATCATGACGCACAAAATCAAAGGCAAATTTTCAGCCCAAATGTGAAGGACCGTTTGTAATAGAAAAAGTTTATTCAAACGGGGCATATCGCCTTATGACTTCAGATGGTGATTTACTCATGATGCCGATCAACGGCAAGTTCTTAAAGAAGTATTATCCTTGATAGGATCCTTCTCATGATCAAGTTAACATTACACCTCTAATCAAGACTTTCAGATCCAAGATATGCAGAAGAAGCGCTCCTCTCTTTCTCTAAACGAGATCATACAACCATAAACCAGTATAGAGCTGATTGTATACTGGTTGTCTCAAAGAAGAATCAAGGTTACGAATATAGTAATTAAATAATCCAACACCTCTAACGGTTAAGGATAGAGAAAAATGTTAGCCTTTAAGCCCAACATAAGTCCTCAATAACTCATCATGCTGAGGGAAATAACATGGCTAGCTTGACTCAAACGGTAGTTGATAAAGGCATATCAAACCCGTTGACAGCTGAGGATTTGCTAAAAATCCTAAGAGACCCGTTCCCATTTGATTCTCTCTCCAAAATCACTTACCAATTCCAATCCATGGAATGGTAAGACCACATATAAAAGTATTCATCTCCTTTGTAAAATAATGAGTCTAACCTATCATGTTAACACTAAACCTCTGGTAGCAAGACTATAATTTACTCCCCAATGGATAAGAGCCAATATCCCCGGTGAATAAACCCCACTTGTCATTCTCTTCAATGGAACGACAGGTCCACTCAAATTACTGTTATGCTCCAGCACCTCTAACAGTAAATCAATCCTTGTCAAGTTAACGCCACACCTCAGACAAATTGCTTTACAAATCCCCACGGAGTTCTTTTTGTCACGTTAACGATCACCTCTGACATGTAATCTCTTATGGGATTCATTTCCTAACTCCCCAGCGGGTTTCTAATAATCAGTCCTCAGTAGACTTTTTCTGGTTGTCACGTTAACAATATACCTCTGACAATTTCTTTCAAATAACATCTAAAGGAGATAGCAAAATCCCCATGGAGTCTTATTCCCCCCAGTGGAATGATTTCTTTGTCATCATGTCCAGTTCGTCACCTCTGAATGACAAAATTTTGAGCGTGGTGGCTTCTCAATCGGTTACGTCATCGCGACCTTTGAACCGACAGATAGCCAAGTCTCACCTTCCATTCCAGTAGGGACTATTTCTTTGTCATCATGTCCAGTTCGTCACCTTTAAATGACAAAATATTGAGCTTAGTGGCTTCTCAATCGGTTACGTCATCGCGACTTCTGAGCCGACAAATAGCCAAGTCTCACTTTCCAGTCCAGTAGGGACTATTTTTTTTGTCATCATGTCCAGTTCGTCACCTCTGAATGACAAAATTTTGAGCTTGGTGGCTTCTCAATCGGTTACGTCATCGCGACCTCTGAACCGACAGATAGCCAAGTCTCACCTTCCAGTCCAGTAGGGACTATTTTTTGTCATCATATGACAAAATTTTGAGCTTGGTGGCTTCTCAATCGGTTACATCATCGCGATCTCTGAACCGACAGATAGCCAAGTCTCACCTTCCAGTCCAGTAGGGACTATTTCTTTGTCATCATATGACAAAATTTTGAGCTTGGTGGCTTCTCAATCAGTTACGTCATCGTGACCTCTGAACCGACAAATAGCCAAGTCTTGCCTTCAAGTCTAGTAGGGACTATTTTTTTGTCATCATGTCTAGTTCGTCACCTCTGAATGACAAAATTTGAGCTTGGAGGCTTCTCAATTGGTTACGTCATCGCGACCTCTGAACTGACAGATATCCAAGTCTCATCTTCCAGTCTAGTAGGGACTGTTTCTTTGTCATCATATGATAAAATTTTGAGTTTGGTGGCTTCTCAATCGGTTACGTCATCGCGACCTCTGAACAGATAGATAGCCAAGTCTCATCCTCCAGTCCAGTAGCGACTATTTCTTTGTCATCATGTCCAGTTCGTCACCTCTGAATGACAAATTTTGAGCTTGGTGGCTTCTCAATCGGTTACGTCCCTACGACCTCTGAACCGACAGATAGCCAAGTCTCACCTTTCAGTCCAGTAGGGACTATTTCTTTGTCACTATGTCCAGTTCGTCACCTCTGAATGACAAAATTTTGAGCTTGGTGGCTTCTCAATCAGTTACGTCCCTGCGACCTCTGAACCGACAGATAACCAAGTCTCATCTTTCAGTCCAGTATGGACTATTTCTTTGTCATCATGTCCAGTTCGTCACCTCTGTATGACAAATTTTGAGCTTGGTGGCTTCTCAATTGGTTGCATCCCTGCGACCTCTGAACCGACAGATAGCCAAGTTTCATCTTTCAGTCCAGTATAGGACTATCTCTTTGTCATCATGTCCAGTTCGTCACCTCTGAATGATAAAATTTTGAGCTTGGTGGCTTCTCAACCGGTTACGTCATCGCAACCTCTGAACCGATAGATAGCCAAGTCTCATCTTTCAGTCCAGTAGGGACTATTCCTTTGTCATCATGTCCAGTTTACCTCTGAATGACAAAATTTTGAGCTTGGTGGCTTCTCAATCGGTTACGTCATCGCGACCTCTAAACCGACAGATAGCCAAGTTTCATCTTCCAGTCCAGTAGGGACAATTTCTTTGTCATCATGTCCAGTTCGTCACCTCTGAATGACAAAATTTTGAGCTTGGTGGCTTCTCAATCGGTTACGTCATCGCGACCTCTGAACCGACAGATAGCCAAGTCTCATCTTTTAAGTCCAATAAGGACTATTTTCTCAAATGTGTGACTAACTCTATCAGCTTATCACCACTGATTGGATTAGCTATATCATTATTCCGCTTCTTTTTGAGGATTGCAATACAACTTGAAAGCAAGAATTGAAAATTCAGAAGATAAAACAAGTTGGAAATGCAACAAGGGAGTCAGATAAAATCACTTTTTATTGATTTCAAAAGCGGGATACAAGGATGCTCGGATTACAAGCTACGAGCGTGCTTCGTAGGATTTGATCCGTTCTTCAAGAATGGTCAGCCTATTCTTCCTCTCCTCAGCAGCCCTGATAAGTGCCTGCGACCTCAACTCGGCCTCATTAAAACTCACTGTCTAGGCTAGGCGAGCCTCAATTTCAACCAAAGTTGCCCTCTGTGCTAGCTCTGCCACAAGACTTCGTCATTTGGGCCTTAAGCTGCTCTAGCCGAGCAATCTCTTCAAGACGCACTGGTTCAGCCTTAGACAAAAGAAGATTAGCCTTCCTGATCATTTCCTTGGCCTTTTCAATCTTATCCTCGACATCAAGAAAGGCGCTAGTAGAAGCATCTATGGCATCTCCGAGTTCTACTCTCCTCATCTCCAAGGATTTCAAGTCGGAGGAAATTGCCTTAGCTACTTCTTCAGCGGCGAGATGGGCTTGCATTTGAGCAGTAAGGTGCGCAAGCTTTTCGTTAACTGAAGACTCTAGAACTGAATGGTTAAGACGGCGCCTTTCGTCCACATCCCTCTCAAGCCTGTCCACCAGAAGCTCCAATGCGGCAGCCTGGTCTTCCCCTCCAAAGTCTCGAATACTGTTAATGCTTCGGGAGAGGACCACCTTTAAAGCAGAAAATGAGGTAGTCGAGCCCTTCAAGACCAAAGCAACGCATCGCTTTAAGCCCTTATAGAAGCTGTTGACTAACTCAGCCACGAATTCATTCTCAGCCTCGACTACTCCCGGTGAACGAGCAGCCTCTGAAGACAAAACTTCCACCGATTTCACTGAAGGAATAGTAGAAGCACTGGCTAGAGCAATTTGAGGGATTGTCTGTGATCTTGGAGGAGTCCTCATTGAAATCAGTACACCAGCAACAACCGAAGTGGGGCTGGTGACTATTTCTGGGAGAGCTGGCTCAACCACCAGTGTTGGAGAAGTAGAACTGGTAATCACCTTCAGCTCCGCGCTTGGCAAGATAGGCAGCACTAGCGAAACCAATGGCATCTCACTTACCGATATAGTTGAAAATGAGGTTGGTTCCGTGACTACTGTTCCCTCAATCCCCTTTACTTTAGCCTATTCGGGCTGATAAGAGGGCAAGCCGTGATACAAAGCATCCAACTCAGCAGCGTCTGCCGCGGTCGAAGTACTTGCTTCACCTCAGATTCCCTCAAAAAGATTGGCTGGCTCTCTCGAAGTCAATGCACCCAGAGGCAGAACATCTATAGTAAGATTCTATTTAAGCAAGGCGTAATGAATATCACGAGAAGAATTACTCACAAAAGGTTAAAGCACTACCAAAAGATGATATCGCCTCAGTCGCTTTGGCCGCAGTTTCTCTTCGAAATTCCTCGACCGCGGCATCAGTCCCCTCAGACCCCATAGGAAAGTCTTTGGCAGAGTCAACACGGATGGCCGGCCCACCTTCGCTCGCTGAACCCTCGGTGGTCCATCCTATAGAGCTGGAGGCCATGGGGCTTCCTTTTGAAGTCTCAGCACTTGAAGGACCTACATCGGCTGCATCACCTCCAGATTCTTCCGAGATGGCGAAATAGCTAGCCTCATCGCGTTCTTTATAAGTGAACAGGGGATCATAATGTTCCCCCTGTTCTCCTGTAGCCTCAGTTCTCGGGTCTCTCACAACCTCGGTTCCTGAATCATGAAGTAAACAATGAGCTGTATGGAATATATAAGAGTGTATTGTAAGAATGGAGCTGGTCTTACTCGGGTCCGGAACAGCTTTACCAGCGGTCTGCCTAGGAGCCGACAACTTAATGACTAATAGTGCAGGAGGAGGAGGCACTGCAGATGATTCGCCCTCTGCAATAACAGTAGGAGCATAGCGACGAGGCTTCTTCACTACCCTCTTCCTACGAGATCCACCCTCCCGCTTTCGCTTGTAGTGGACGTCAGGATCTTCTTCCTCCACTTCTTCCAGATTAACATGTTCCATGGGGCCTGTACCTACCCCACCAGAAGCAGCTATTGGAGCCTAGCACCTGTATCCGCTTCAAAGCGAGGACTTCCTGCGTCCGAAGCCTCACTATCATCAACAGCAACGAATTCCCCGAGGCTTGAAACGCGAACCCTCTTACCCTCGCTCTTCTCAGTTAACTTTCGCTTCAGCCGCTGGAGATCAACTTCACACCAAAGGAATTAATAGAAAATCCAGTGGGTGTGGAGTTCGAAGTTCTGTACCACTGGCAGAACCCCAAAGTTGTTTGAAGGTTCGGAGTCCTTAGCAGCATGCACAGCCGCTCCTCAGTACAGCCAGCAATATAAAATCGCCAGGCACGAGCTCCATCGATGAGGCTCCCCATGAAGGCCAGGCTGCTGTTCAGATTGCCTACATACAGTTGGTCATACCCAAACTGACGAGCAAACCAAGTCGGAACATAGGGCTCCAGGTAACAGGTATCCCCGCTTCTATACAACAAGTGGGATGGCCGGATGCTAACCAGCCATTCAAAGACTCCCTGGCTCAACGACGTCTGCCTTTCTCCTACATCCTTGAATTCTTCACCATAGCCTACATCGCGAATGTAGGAAAAGCACCGAAAAAGGCTGTAGACGTCATGACAGCACAGCAGTTTGCGGACCGCAGCCACATAAGTCCGTGACCATGAACACCCCTCGAATCGACGGAGAAGCGCCATTCGAACACCTTCTGGGGCTCCTCACCGGCTTGGATGATAGAGGGCAGTGAAGGGTGAACCATGCCATCAAATAAGTATATGGAAAACCAATTCTGGGGTTTAGTCCGTCGTAAGGCAAGATAGTCCCCTTCCCCGCTTCGTCGTTGGTGGCCTACAGAAAGCCTCTGTCAATGCACGAAGACCTCTTTGAATACAGCACACCATAGCTGAAAGAAGTCCAAGAGAACGACCATGAACTAGACGAATAATCGGTAATAACACAGTTGGATGAATGACATCACCAGACAGAGATGGCACCACGCATCTCTTCAGCCAAACCGTTAAAAAGCTAGCTAGAAGTGCCTTTCGGGACGTCGGTCGACGAGCCTAGTGGTGGAAACTCCAAAGAATATCACCTTTCTCATAGGGTCCGTCATCTTCTTCCAAAATCAAATCCCCTTGAGAGTGCTCTTGCATCCTGCGAAAGATGTCTTCATCTGTAACTCCACAGTGAGCCGCTTCAGGAGTACCTTCTAGGTCAGGGAACAAATAATTTTCCCAGCTCTTCAAACTGCATGAAGCTCCCTTATGGCTCCCATGCATGCTTGAGCAAACGTAAAGGTGGCACATCAACTCCCGGTAAGTCTCAAACAAGGCGGGCTCCTGCTTCTCCAGAAGTGCCAATTCCGCCTCACACGAAAAATATTCTTCATATGGGAAAGACCCCAAAGGCAGAGCAAAAACTTCTCACATCTCGTGCAAAGCCATGCCCAATTCGCCAACAGGGGTGAAGAAGGTCCCTGTAGCCGGGCATTACAACTTAAAGATGGCATAGAAGTTCGCTACACTCATCTGAATGCCGTAACAGGTCGCCTTGACGGCCTCGTAAAGTCCCAGCCTCTCCAGATCTTCTTCAAAATGGGCAAGGACATATAAAGTCAAGTCCCTCCACCATGCCTTGGGAGGATGAATCCACCCAGGGGTCCTGAAATCAGTGGTCGGATAATTACCATGAGCCTTAAAGAACTGATTTTCAAAAGTCTGAGCCACCGTGGGATTTTCTCCCACTAGGATGTCTGAAAGTACGTACCCAGGGTGGAGACCCAATATGTAGCGGGAGGACCCGCCCTTGTATAATCAAGAGACAGAGCTATCAACTTCCCCACGTGAACGGAATCGGTAGTCCGCGTCACTTACCACTGCATCTTTCGAGCCCTCGTCACACATTAAAAGAAGGACAAAGACGGAGCTATCAACTTCCCCACGTGAACGGAATCGGTAGTCCGCGTCACTTGCCACTGCATCTTTCGAGCCCTCGTCACACATTAAAAGAAGGACAAAGGAAAATGGCGCTTGCCAGATGGGAGATAATACTTCTCGCCATCCAGTTTGAAAATCCACTACCCCTCTCCAGCTAATAGCTGGTGATCATTGTCTGGCGCTGCATCTCCAAACATGAATCCGGGCTTTCGATAGATTCTTCGGTCGGAATCTTCAAGAGGAACAGTAGTAAAGACACTCCTCATGGTGCGCTGATCCCCAGCATGAATAAGTGCATCCCGATCAGGGGCACTCCGCTCGCTGAATAATGAAGCCTGCCCTTAAAACTGCAAGCTAACATTGCCATCCAGCCCCCTGGCTGTTCCAAAGAGACTGTTCAGAGGACCAGGAGTATAATGCACTGCAAAAATAACGAGAAACTATGATTAGTTCGTCGGCTGAAGGAAAGATAAAACAAGAATATAATTTTTATTAAGGCATAGCTTCGCTCTCCGAGTAAAGTTGGCCTAACAATAGCTTCGCCCCGAAGCTCAGCTTCGCAGCAGCAGCTTAACTCCGCACTCCACATGAAGGCAGAATGTAGAAAAATATCCAAGTATTGGATTCGCTCTGAAAGCTTGACCTCAGATAACAGAATGCGAAGAAGCCCTCAAGGGCTAACTTTGTCAGAAGGGTGTTGCCTAAAATTATTATTTTAAGGGTATTACGGTCCTTTTCAGTTGCGCTCCAAAGGTTGCTTCGCATCGTATTATTTGGCAGGATGTGAACCGCCTAAGGATTAGCTTTGCATAGAAGCTTGGAGAAGAAAACCTTCGGGTCTTAGATTCCCAATCAAGAAATCAAGGGAAATTAAGGGACTTGAACTCCCTTAGATCACTGGATCACAATGAATCGTTCTAAATTCATTATGAAATAGCCAGGAATTGGCTTCAAAAAAGAGATGAAAATCTCTGAGTAGAAGGGAAAGATCCCTACCCGCGATAGGTCATTCGATGACCGGAGGAGGAGAAGGACCCTCCGTCGTAGAGGTTGCTACCTCTTTTCCTGCTCGTCTTTTGGGAGCCATTAGAGAACTGAAGAAGTGCTCGAATTTCCAAACGAAGAAGAAAGAAGGAGAACAGATTTGAAGTTCTCTAAAAATTCAAAGAGAAGTGGTGCCTTCTCTTTTTAGCCTAATCGGGTTTATATAGGTGGATGATTGCCTAAATGTCGCCTCCTCGAAAGGAGCGCAGGCAGTCGTTTCAAATTATTTGAAATGGCGCCTAAGCGTCTTCTCGAGAAGCGTTGTTTCAGCCCCGCTAAGGCTAACTCCGCCATAAGTTCAGCGTCGACCTTATGCGACGTTTGAATAACTTCGCTGAAAGATGAACTTTAGCCCCGCTGAAAGCTCGGCTCTAACTTTGCAGAAAATTCATGCTAGCTTCACTGGAAGCTCGTTCCTGATTTAGCTGGGATTCTGTCTTTAACTTCGCAGGAAGTTTAGCTCCACCGGTCCATTCCAATTGCCTTCAAAATTCAAAGGAAGAGGAGGGAAACAGAGCAGATAAGCGGAGAATAAACATTTTCATTGATTCAAAAGGGAAGATACATTGACACTACATCAAGGTGGTCTTTCGTACAACCGAATCATTGCTCCAAAGGCATACAAGTTGTCCTATCTACTTCTAAGGTAAACCAACTGGACACGAAAGGTCTTCCTCCTGCACAAGGCCGTAATCCTTCGCATAATGGCAGATTTTGCCATCAAGAAGCTGGATCTTCTTTGATGAAAATTAGCAAAGGACCGGTTGCCACAAGAAAGTTGGATCTTCTTTAATTAAAATTGACAAAGGAAGGATTCAAGACCTTACAGGTGACGTCCGCCTTCCCGAAGTGGATCATCTCGGATAAGCGACTACTAGCCCCTTCCCAAAGTGGAACATCTTGGATAAGCAACTGCCAGTCTCTTCTTGGAACACGCATCAGCTGCTCCAGTATGTTCCTCCTGCTTAGGATTAAAGTTTCAACTGGAAGATCAAGAGGCAAGTTTCTGGTCTCTTTCATCAAGACAAAAGACTTGCAAGCACAGTTCACTGCAATGCAAACTGGAAACAGGTTAGCAGTAAATCAAAGAAAAAGTTGCAAAAGTGAAGTGCTAAGGTAAATTCTTTGGGGCGAAGAAATTCATATTCGATCCAGTGGTGCTTCAATTAAGCAGAGGATAGTCTCGCTTGCACAGTGATGATGGGCTAGCTCAGCATAAGTCAAGTCTTAGCTCCACTTAAGGCTGTTAGACTGAAGGAGCATCAAAAGGGCTAAGCCTAGCCTCGCCTATATGGCTAAGCCAGACTGGCCTAGAGGGACACAGTCTTAGCCCAACCTATATGGCAAGACTGGCTCGACCTTGAAGAAACTAAGTCCCAATTCTTGTCTACGTGGCGGATTTAACGGGTAAATTCAACACATCATGACAGGAACCCTGCATGAAAGAGTCTATTTCTAATCAAGCGAGAATGATAGTTTCGCCGAGAAGCTGGAAAATAGGGCCGAAGCCTTTCTCCGCAAAATCAGTTAGATACGAAATGAAGAACAAGGGAAATCAATCCCTAAGATAGCTAGTAAAGCTAAGGGAGATGAACCCTCTGAAAGTCATCGGATGACCGAGACTTACAACTCTTGGCCGGTTAGTGACCAGAGTGGGCGCCCCCACTATTTCAGAAATCTGAGTATCTTTCTCTAGACCACCAGGAGGTGTCATGAAAAGTATGTTTCTCTGAAGAGGACTTCAGGTGTCCTATTTATAGGCCTCATGGCCTGACTATGCCGCTACTTCAAGCTTGAAAGCGCGAGCAAATTTAAGGCATTCAAGTACTGAGCCTTGAGAAAGGGAATAGTCTCCCTCGGAAATGCGCGCAGAAGTAATGATCTCCCTCGTTAATGCAAGAGAGGTTATTTCAGCCTCAGAAAAGGGAGCAATCCCTCTTGTAACTAGCCGAAAAGTAATTAGCCTTGAGAAAGGAACGTCATTCCAAAACCAATTTGAAGCGAAGCTACTCCGGGAGGCTCAGACGCAAAGCTATCCAGACGCGAAGCTATTCAGAATCGCGAATCTACATGATTTCTCGGCGAACTTATCCTAATCTGGAAGCAAGATTGAAAGCAGAGTTGAGCTCAACCATTATGGCGACGTTCGTTTATCATCAATCAAAGCAGTTCAAAGTATTTCGGAATTTGAACCATTCCATTGCAGACTCACGAAAACTTTGAAGGGGGTCTTGTTGACACTCTAAAAAAGACAAGATTCCTAACTGGCCTGAACAATATTTAACTTGTTGACATCTACAAAAGACAAGCGGCAGACAAGCTGACGATGAGTTCTTCACCCATCTCGAAGGGGACGAATCAGCAACTTGGACTCTACTGATCCAGCAAAGCAGACAGCAAAAACCAAGAAAAGCTCGTGAGAAGGTCCAAGCAGGTCCGGGGACACTAATGTTGGCCCAAAGGCCATTATCCCAGTTATTTTGATGATAACAAAACATATTTAGTTATGTATTTAACATTTGTGTTTCAGAATATTTCAGGTTATTTAACAGGTTGTTTTTGACGGCTCCGCTAAAAGACTCACACATTTGGAGTTCGCCGCAAAAATGAAGATTCCCAAGCTATGCACAACTAGGATGCTATGGGATCAAGATGATGATATGAAGATTAAGACAAGACCAAGACAACAAAGAAAAACAAAACTTGTAATTTTATTTTTATTTTATTTTTAGATATTTTGTCAAAGCTAGATATTAGAAGTAGAGCTATGGGATCATCACACACACACATTTCAGTTAGGCTTCAAAAAGATTTTTCAATTCCATTTCTAACTTAGTTTTTAAAGTGAACATATTTGAAAATACGCTTTTCAGAAAAAACAATAGTTTTGGAAAAACATTTCTATTGAAAAACAAGTTTGTGTTCAAAAGAATTTTATCAAACTATTTTTAACATGTTTGAAGTATGACACATGCTTATACTTCATGTTTTTACAAGTTCCAAAATCTTACCCAAAACCAAAACCAAAATCCAAGTTTTCTGGTTCTGGAAGTTCTGTTTTTCAGAACTCACAGTAACCGGTCGACCGGCACGGTCGACCGATGTGCACAATACTGTGCACGTCTATATCAGTCGACCGACCCGGTCGACCGAAGTTCATTTACGTTTACAGGAGTTTTCGGTCGACCGACCCGGTCGACCGATGAACTCCAACGGTCATATTTTTGACCGTTGGCGGTCGACCGACCCGGTCGACCGGAATCTGTCAAAAGTTCTGACAGATCCAACAGCTCTTTTTCTGGCTGACTTTCTTTTTGGGATTTGTCTCCAACGAGTTTTTGAGGCTGTTTTGGACCCTATAAATAGAGGGTCACCTCATATTGATTAGACAACAATTGCAAAATATTTCATAAGAGTTTTACAAAGATTTTCAAAGCTTTCCTTCATAAAAGATTTTCCAAAGCCTAAATTCCCAACACCCAACTTGTAGCCTATTCCTCTAGCTTCTCTCTAGATTTTGCACACCACAATCCCAAGCTTTACATCTACATATTTGGTTCTAGGATTGTGCAAGTGAGCTTTTGTAAAGTGATCATGTGTGATCACTCATTTCTTCTTGGAGTGAAGTTGTAGAGGCATCGGCCTCAAGGGAGCTAGTGAGCTTCGGGTGGTGTTGCGGCATCACAAGTGTAAGGGACAAGTGTGTCCTTGTATTGGCGATCCGGTGGGATCAACGATAGTAGTGCAAATCCTTCAAGTGTGAAGGCGGGGACGTAGAGCGTGGCTCGAACCTCGGAAACACATCCTTGCGTTTGCGTTTGATCAATTTTCTCTAACTCTACTCCTTTCAATTCTTGCACCTTAATTGTTGTATTTATTGCAAGTCTTTATTTGTGCTATTTGTGTGTGAAAGTTTTAATTCCGCAAAATTGCCATAATTCATATAGCCATCACCTATTCACCCCCCCTCTAGGTGATTTCAATTGGTATCAGAGCCTAACCCTACAACTTAGGTCTAACCACCTTAGGGAGATCCATATTTGGCTATATACATTTGTGTTGCATTTACATTTACTTGTTCATTCATGGCATCCATGGACTTTTCTAGCATTAAATCCCCACCCAAGTTTGATGGTTTAAACTTCCCCATTTGGAAGGTGAAAATGAATCTCTTCCTTAAATCCCTAGGAGTTAGGGTAGCTAGGGCCATTACCAAAGATTTTATTGAACCCACTAGTGATGAGAGCACATGGTCCGAGGATACTTCAAAGACTATGAGGCTAATGCTAAGGCACAATATGCATTGACCCAAGCATTGAATGAGGATGACCTTGCACGCATAATAAATTGTAAATCCGCATTTGAGGTTTGGAACATACTCATTGTGACTCATGAGGGAACGTCTCAAGTCAAGAGAGCCAAAGTTGACTTGCTACGTTCTCAATATGAGAACTTTTACATGTTTGATAATGAGAGCATTGATGACATGCTCACCCGTTTTACAAAAATAACTAATGCTCTTTCTTCCTTAGGTGACAAGATTGATAATGATCAAAAGATAAGGAAGGTGATTAGAGCTCTTCCCAAAGCTTGGGAAGTCAAGGCGACCACTCTCAAGGAGCTCAACGACAAAGAGGAGATGGACTTCTCCGGCTTCATCGGAAATCTCAAGACGCATGAGATGGAGATGAAAGTTAGAGAAGAGAGGGAGGCACCAAAGAAGAAGACGATTGCCTTCAAAGCCACTCCTACTACCATTGAGGAAGATGACTCATCCGAAGATTGCGATGAGGATTTCGCCATGCTCATCCGGAAGGTGGGTAAGATGTTTTACAAGAAGGGACGGCAAAGTAACTTTCGAAGAGGGAAGCCTCAAGGAAGGTACGAGAAGAAAAGAGAAGAACCCGTCCTTGCTTTCATTGCAAGAAGATCGGTCACCTAATTGCCGAGTGCCCCGCTCTCCAAGCAACCACCTCCAAGCATGGGAAGAAGAAGAAAGCCTTGGCGCAACATGGGATGATTCGGAATCGGAATCCGAAGAGGAGCACGACGCCGCCAACATGTGCTTCATGGCACAAGGAGACGACGCTTCTAAGGTAACATTTGATAACACTCTTGATGATGATGACCTCACTATGGATGAACTAGCACATTTCTTTGAGGAATTACAACATAGATATGAGATTTTGCAATCTCATAATAAAAAGTTAAAAAGGGAAAATGATTCTTTGAGAGATAAGATTAATATTATCGAAAAAGAGAAAAATGAGTTATCTAGTTCTTTTGAAAAATTGAAAAATGATTTTGATAAGTATAAGGTAGCTAATAAAGGAAAAAACCCCCATGATTTCTAATAATAAAAATGTTTTTGTTGAAATTCAAAAACGTGTTGATTCTTTAGATAAAACTTTAAAGAAATGTGCATTTGATTTTAACAAGCTTGCATCTAAATTTCCTAAGGGAGTAGCTCAAGGGAAACATGTTCATCATAAACACTCCACACATAGACATGCACACACACATAACCATGCTTTTATGTACAATAGTGGTAGAATTTATATTTGCTCACATTGTGGCCGCAAAGGCCATTTAGAAAAATTTTGCTATGCTAAGAACAATGTAAAGAATAAATTTGTTTGGGTTCGCCCCGGATCTAACCCCAAAGGACCCACTAAGATTTGGGTACCAAAAGAGCCACCAAATTTAAATGATACAGGTATAGGTGGATCTACCCCCTCCAAGACTTAGGAGGAAACGGTGCCCGGGTGGTGGATGCAACAAAGCTTAAAGAACACATCAAGATTGCATCGCTATCATGGAGGCACCTAATTTTGGAGATTGCCCGTAAATTGGTAACATCTCCATTTAAGAGTTTTAATTTTGTATATACAATTGTTATAGGATTGCTAGTTTAGTCTTATGCCTCATTGATACATGATTAGTATAAACTTGCAACTCCATCATGATTGTATATGCCATGTTCAGTTTTGATATTTCTTGTTTCATACCTTGTCTATTTATATGTCCACATGTATAGTTTGCTATTTGTAATTATATACTTGTATACTCATACACACTATTTTCACAAATAAAAATAAAAACTTTTGTAAAATTTTCATATATAAGGCAAATACCTTAGAGATGGCAATTGCGCGCCTCAACTCTTTTCACGAGGAATCAAGAGGAAGAAGTTCAGAACCCGTCACTGGGTATTCGGCTTTAACATCTCTAAAACTTTGTTTTAATATGGAAATTAAAAATTAAAATACCTTGTTTGTAACCTTGGTTGTCATAACAATTTAATGAAGATTTAAAACCTGTTGGTGTTCCTATATGTTTAATATATCATACCTATTTTAGACTACAAAATTATTTAAATTTTTTTTTGGGCAAAATTGCTGTTAACTGTTTTTCAGGCAAAGCCGGTCGACCGACCCCTAAAGCCCCGGTCGACCGACTCTGCCTGAGAGAAAATTTTTATTTTTTTTCTCTGTGCTACCGGTCGACCGACCAGAATTCCGGTCGACCGATGCTGACCTGCTGTGGTCTCGGGATATTTCGGTCGACTGACCCGGTCAACCGATCTTATTTACAGAGCTCTCGGTTGAATTCGGTCGACCGGACCGGTCGACCGATCGTCGTGTTTTTGCCCTAATCTGCTATATATTTTCTTTTTCTCTCTCTCTCTCTCTCTCATTTCACTCAGCGACCGGACGCCCCATATTTTCCCCAAAATTTTCGTTCTCTCCAATCCTTCAACCAAATCCAAATCTTTTTAAAACCCATCTCAAATCCTTCATCCTACTTCCGGATCTTCGATTTCAGCAACTTCCAACCACCGGATTCGGAGAATTTCAGGCTTTTCTGTCTAGGGTTTGGACTTTCTCAATTAAGGTAAAAATCAAAATTTTGACTCTAATCTTCAATTCTTGCTTTGAAATCTTTTATCTACTGTCATCAATCTAGGTTTCTAAGCTTCTAGATCGTGCCATAATCTTGATTTTACCTAAAAATCAAATTTTTATTCATCATGCCTAAGAGATCTCGAACTGAGAAGGGGAAGGGTGTTGCTCAACCCTCATCTCAGGTTCCTAGACCCGTACGGCCCTTTATCAATGATCTAGCTGCTGATAGATACTCCCACCTCTCCACTAGAAATATTAATTCAGGGAGATTTGTTACCATTCAGGATTTTGAACATCTAGATATCCCTCAAATCCTGCAAACAAATAATCTAGTTGAGTTCTTGACCATCAAGGAGCAAGTATACACTTCCCTTGTTCCTTACTTTTATGCCAACTATGAATTTGATGGTAACCGCATCACATCTAGAGTCCTAGGTAGGGAAATCGACCTCTCTATCAGTCGGTTTGCTAGGATTCTGCATCTCTCCACTGGCGGAGCAGATGTGTATTCTCATGATTTACATGATTTCGAATTTCCTGAGGGTGAGTCTTCACTCACCGCCTCTACTCTGATCCACGGGAATGACAATCCCGGGTTGGTTAGAAATGAGGTAGTGAGTAGGTACACACTTTAATCTCAAGTCCTTGCTAAGATAATTTTCTTCAACATTGTCCCCAAACATGGTGAGTATAGCCATGCTAGGGGTTGTGTCCCTTTGATTATCTATTGCCTTCTTAAAGGCATTAAGGTAAATTTTCCTAGAGTCATAGCTTATCATATGGGCTCTGATCAGATCCGTACTGCGGGTAGAAGTTTGCCCTACGGCATGCTTATTACCCATCTTCTTAGAGCTCTTGACTTTGATCTTTCTGCCGAAACTCCTTCAAGCCCCCTGACAAACATCAATGGAGTTGTCCTGAAGATGATGGAAGCGCAGCTGCGTAGACACGCTCCGGTGCAACCACATCTTCCTCTGCTGGTCCTGGCTCATCTTCTGCACCAGGATCCTCTTCTTCTGCAGCACCTGCATATCCTCCTGAGCTTCAGACGTTTATCTCTTCACAGATCGAGGCACACCAGGCCTGGGTCGACCAGCGCGTTGCAGACCTTCGTGCAGAGATGGATGCTCGTGCCGTTCAGGAAGCTGCTTTTCGGGCAGAGGTCAGAAACGACATGTCATACTTTGCTGACTCCATGAGATTCGTGGATGTCCAGTTTCAGGCTCTTTTTGCACAATTTTCCATGACCGTTCCTGATCGTACTGCGACTGCTTGTCGTCTTCCGTCTACCGGTCCTCCATTCCCTCCCAGAGCTCGTGCTTCAGTTCCACCACCGCGGACCAGAGTCGATGGCTTTGACCCAGATGAGGTCATTTCTTCAGGCGAAGACGCTGGTGGCGACGAGAAGACGGCTGAGGGCTCTGCTGCACGGAGTCCATCTGATGAGGAAGCTGGAGATGATGATGAGTGACCTCCCCTTTTGATGATGTCAAAAAGGGGGAGAGTTATTTTGAGAGAGTTATCTTGATAGAGATATTTGTGATATTTTGTGTTGTAGTATTTTGTGTTTGGATATTTGTGATGTAGTATTTGTGTGTTTTGGACATGTAGTATTTCTTCTGGACATGTAGTACTTACTTATTTGTATTTTGGGACATGTATTTGGATTTCTACATGTATGCTTTGTGGACGTATTTCTTTATATGTATCCATGTTCTATCTTTATATATGACATGAGTATTTGTCCTATGATATGAGTACTTGTTGACATGGAAATATGTGTTTATCATTTTAATATACTATGCCCACATATGATTTTTGTCATTTATGATATGCTTGTGTTGAGGGGAGCTTCACTTGAAGTCTCTACCCAAAATATTTTGTGATAACTACATATGTTTTGCCATCATCAAAAAGGGGGAGATTGTTGGCCCAAAGGCCATTATCCCAGTTATTTTGATGATAACAAAACATATTTAGTTATGTATTTAACATTTGTGTTTCAGAATATTTCAGGTTATTTAACAGGTTGTTTTTGACGGCTCCGCTAAAAGACTCACACATTTGGAGTTCGCCGCAAAAATGAAGATTCCCAAGCTATGCACAACTAGGATGCTATGGGATCAAGATGATGATATGAAGATCAAGACAAGACCAAGACAACAAAGAAAAACAAAACTTGTAATTTTATTTTTATTTTTATTTTTAGATATTTTGTCAAAGCTAGATATTAGAAGTAGAGCTATGGATCATCACACACACACATTTCAGTTAGGCTTCAAAAAGATTTTTCAATTCCATTTCTAACTTAGTTTTTAAAGTGAACATATTTGAAAATACGCTTTTCAGAAAAAAACAATAGTTTTGGAAAAACATTTCTATTGAAAAACAAGTTTGTGTTCAAAAGAATTTTATCAAACTATTTTTAACATGTTTGAAGTATGACACATGCTTATACTTCATGTTTTTACAAGTTCCAAAATCTTACCCAAAACCAAAATCCAAGTTTTCTGGTTCTGGAAGTTCTGTTTTTCAGAACTCACAGTAACCGGTCGACCGGCACGGTCGACCGATGTGCACAATACTGTGCACGTCTATATCAGTCGACCGACCCGGTCGACCGAAGTTCATTTACGTTTACAGGAGTTTTCGGTCGACCGACCCGGTCGACCGATGAACTCCAACGGTCATATTTTTGACCGTTGGCGGTCGACCGACCCGGTCGACCGGAATCTGTCAAAAGTTCTGACAGATCCAACAGCTCTTTTTCTGGCTGACTTTCTTTTTGGGATTTGTCTCCAACGAGTTTTGAGGCTGTTTTGGACCCCTATAAATAGAGGGTCACCTCATATTGATTAGACAACAATTGCAAAATATTTCATAAGAGTTTTACAAAGATTTTCAAAGCTTTCCTTCATAAAAGATTTCCAAAGCCTAAATTCCCAACACCCAACTTGTAGCCTATTCCTCTAGCTTCTCTCTAGATTTTGCACACCACAATCCCAAGCTTTACATCTACATATTTGGTTCTAGGATTGTGCAAGTGAGCTTTTGTAAAGTAATCAAGTGTGATCACTCATTTCTTCTTGGAGTGAAGTTGTAGAGGCATCGGCCTCAAGGGAGCTAGTGAGCTTCGGGTGGTGTTGCGGCATCACAAGTGTAAGGGACAAGTGTGTCCTTGTATTGGCCATCCGGTGGGATCAACGATAGTAGTGCAAATCCTTCAAGTGTGAAGGCGGGGACGTAGAGCGTGGCTCGAACCTCGGAAACACATCCTTGCGTTTGCGTTTGATCAATTTTCTCTAACTCTACTCCTTTCAATTCTTGCACCTTAATTGTTGTATTTATTGCAAGTCTTTATTTGTGCTATTTGTGTGTGAAAGTTTTAATTCCGCAAAATTGCCATAATTCATATAGCCATCACCTATTCACCCCCCCTCTAGGTGATTTCAACTAAGTTAGCTCAACACTTAGTCTTGCACGAGCTCACAAGATAAGTCTCGCATGAGAAGCTGAAATTTCTTAGCATCGCAGAGAGAGTTCCTTCGAACTTCGCTACGAGAGATGCTCAGTTAACTCCGCAGGCAGTTAAATTCGCCCGAAGCCCTATGTAGCTGCGTAAAAGGGTAATTGGTAGCTTCGTCACAAAAGTATCCAGCTCCACTGAAGAGCTTTCTTTTTAACTTCGCCAGACGCTTCCCCCAGCTCCGCTACGAGCTCGATGCAGTAACTCCGCTGCGGGTCTTTTATGGTCACCTTTGACCAATTAAGTCTCCAGATGAGATCGAATCTATTCAAAGTCAAATCTAATCGAGATCAAATCTGAGATCAAATTTGGCAGTTGTTTACCATAATCTCTTGACTCTCATAAAACAAGTAAGAAGATAAGGGGAGATCTTTCAGTTATTTGGAGAGAATCAAAGCGGATTAGGAGATCAACATTACCTGCTATTCCTACCTTCGCAAAAGCTGAATCTAGCCTCGCGACAAGGCTACTTTCCAGATTTAAACAGATTGACTCAATCTGTTTCCAGACTTTCAAGGGACAATTATACCCCTGCTCTCCTTATAAATAGCCCACCAGAGTATACGAAGACACACACAGAGAGAGGCTAAAAAGCAGAGGAAAAAGAGAAGAGACGGCTAAACAGAGACCCATTCTCTTGCTTTCAAGAATTCAGAGAATTATTTCTCTAATCAGGGTGCTAATACCCTAAGATCTTCCTCCTTCTCAAGGAATTTTCGGAACAAGGCGAGAAGGAATTCCAAGTGGAGGCAGTTTGAGAAGTAACAAGAGGGTTTTACCGACCTTCTGTTCTCCGATTCTCCGAACCAGGCGAGAAGGGAATCCCATCAGGCAGCAGTCCGATTGTCTGTTCGATCGCATCGTCAAAGGGATAAAGTGATCGTGCACTGATCAGATTACTACCGGCACACTTTCTCAGAAATCTCAAAGGAGATCTACCTGTAATCTTTTTTACTTCAAAGAATACTTGTAATTTACTTGATCCCTTTTTTCTAAGTTTTCTCCTTTGCAAAATCAATGGAAAACAGAGCAAAATGAAGAAAAGTGAGAAACTTCCATTGATTTTCACCTTAAATATAAGTTTCTTGAGAAAGGATTACAATAGTGCCACTTTACAATAACTCTTTCTCTATTTTAATCATGTAACTCTCTAACCTAAGATATAAAGAAAAATAAAAATTACATTAAAGAAGAAAAGAAAAACCTAAACTAAAGCTCTCTCTGAGATGGTGCCCCTCTACCTTTGACATTACAGATATTTATAGAAGAAAAACAGAAAGATAGAAAGTGTACGAAGATAGGAAGATCTGGCTATTTCTGAATTTGAATTCTCCCCTTATCTCTAAACTTGATTTGATTTATCCAGAATTCAATTCTAATCTGCAGTTTATTAGCGTATTAATTGCTGAATATGACTGAAAAATGATAAAATTGGAGATAGTGGCCAACATAAAAATTTTAGCCCTTTAACTTTTTTTTTTGAATCATCTTGAATCATCAAATTTGAGATTTTATAGCGAAAGTTATGCTCAAAATTCTAAAAAGTATCTAGTCTGAATCCGAATCTAAATTGATTTAAAACTCCGAATTTACTTGGATTTTTCTTTTATTTTCAAATATGATTGCTTCATCTCATCCATTGATCTTTTCTCTATCAATTTATTTTTTGGATTTCAATTTGTCTTATAAATTGATGAGATATCCATCTTCATCGAAACCGATAGGGTCTTCAAAAATTCATTTTTTTCTTTGAATTTAGATTGGTATTATCTCATCTGATATATCTGGTTTTCAAATAAGATTGCTTATAGAACCTCTGGATTTGAATAGATCCTCTTGATTAGCTTGATCTTTTGAATTGTTTTGATTTAATTGGATAAATCTGTCAATCTCTCTCTTTTCTTTATTAATTACACTGCAAACTACTAAACATGAAAATACATTAAAAAGCAGAGTTTTATTAAAAAAATAAATGAATAAATGTGACACATGTGATATTAAATATGCAATGTACGTGTATAATCACACCCCCACACTTATCAACCTTAACTCACTTTTGTATGAATCATGGTTGCACTTAGTACGTGTAATAAGCTGTTAAACCTCTAGGTTATCCCAGAGGACGAGTTTTCTCTCGTGAGGGTTTTTAGTGGATTACACTCACAAAATCCATAAAGAAAAAAAGTGTTAGTATTTTCGAAAACGCATTTTGAAGGGAAAAATATTTGAAGTATTAATGTAAAAATTCAAATAATCTATAAGTCATAGGATTATCAAAACTTATCCTTCCTAAACTTAGTCTCTATTCAAAAATTTGTTATCAATTAAGTCAAAATATATTTCCATCTAGTCTATTATTTTACCCTAAGTCATATGTATCTTTGTGACGTGAATATTTTGACTAAGGGATTTTCAACTCTAACACTTATGCCTTATTATTATTATTAATTTTTTTCATTTATGGTGATAATATCTCTTAGCGCTATTAGGCTTTCTAATTCTCCCATTTAACGAGCCTTAGTCTGTGGCTCTCAAACCAGACGGTTTTAGGGCATCGGGTGAGAAAACACCCCAAGGATTTAGGACTCGAGCAAATAAAGTCACAAAACTAAGAAGTTTTAATTATATGAATCACTTTTAGGCATGAATACTTATGCTTTATGAGGCATAAATATCCAGCTTAATTAGAGGATTTGTTTAATATATATATTTTTTTCTTTTTTTATAAGGCATAAAAATCTTTGTTTTTGAACCCTAAGTGTGTAAGTGTATAAAGTATGCATATTTTATCAAGATAAAAATCAAGACTAAATTACTTTTTTAATTTTTTTCCTAACTCTAGAAATCAAACAAGTATTTTCATTTTGACAAAATATAAGAAATCCTAATTATGATCCTATTATTCCTTAAAATTAACTTAATTTCTTGCAAAAATAAGTCAATGTATTATTTTCCTTTTTAAAAAGTTTTTAAAGAAAGTTTTTTTAATTAGTAAAGTTAGTATGTTAGTAAACCCTCCCCCATACCTAACTCATACATTGCCCTCGATGTATGAATGAAATGTAATAATACATGAGAAAGGAGAAAGGGAAGGAAAAATATTACCTCAAGGTGGTGGTTCCGGTGGTGGCCTCATTAGGCCAAGCATTTCTACCCAATCTAGATATTGTGAATTTTCATGGAACCCACCTTTTATGATCTCTTTCTTATTAACATTTTTATATTCCCCAATATGAATAGGATATTCTCCAATATGAATAGGATCATGCATGATCCTAGCATAAAATTTTTTTCGATTATATGACCAATCTTTGGATATCATCACAGAGTCATTTTGATCTAAACAATGGTCCAACAATTGAATGTGGTTTTATGGAATGGATGATTTGGGCTTAACAATGAAAGAAATAGGAACCGATATTGATTCGAGAATAAAACTCAAATCAAGTTTAGGTTTGAAAATCAGAGTTGGTTCAAGAGTTTGGTCCAAATCAAAGAATTAAATTTCACATTCATTTTCCAACAATAAAATGTGGCTATCCAAAATAGATGGTTCATGTTCAAACTCTATAGGGATAGGAATCAGTTTTGGCTTCGGAATTGGGTCCAAATCGAGTAAGGATACCGGAGTCAGTTTAGATTCAAAAAGTGAAACTGAATCATAACATTGAGAATCGGGGTCACATTCGTCTTTAAGTTCAATCTCATTAAAATGAAAACTTGCAAATTTGTTAATGGGTTGATATTGGTCAAGTTTGGCGTTTTGTGGTGAAATTGAATCTTGGTTAAAATCTCTAAGATATCATGATTCTTCGTCAATATGGTTAGGAGAATCAGAAATGGTTGAAAATGTGTTAGGTAGAGTTTCCTCATTCTATCATTAATTGTGTTGATAAAATGACTCACTTTTCCTTCTAGACTATTGAAAGATTGTGCAAAATTATTCTAAACTGAATCAGGTCTTTCGTACTCTTTTCTAAGTCAATAGGGTCTTCTCGCTGTGGTTAGACTTGGCAATTAGAGTAAGGATCTTGGATTAAGGAATTGTTTGGGAGCATTGAGATCAATTAAATTTGCACTTGTCGTATAGACTCAAGGAAGGCTTTAAAATTTTTTTAAAGAAGATTTTTCTTCTATAGGTTGGTCTTGATATGGAGTATATGAAGCTGTTTGTTGGTAAAGTTGTTGATAATAAGACTCAGGGGAGTTGTATCGCCACTGACTCAGTGAAGAGTGGTGATGATTGTCCCATTCTTGTTCATAATACTGAAAATGGGGCATATAATGATTCAGATAAGACCAATCTGACACACTTGGTTGGTTAAAGTTATGTAATGCCAGGTTGGTAATATCCGAATTGAAAGAGGTTGGCTGAAGTATGGATCACTTTATGCATTGAAAAAATTATAATTAAAATCCATATCACAAAGATATCAAAAACAAAAACAAACAAACAACAAAAAAAACTAGTCTAAGTTAGGGTAGACCTTTAGACCTAGACGATTCCTAACTGTTGATTATCCACAGGAAGTATATTGTAGAACCTGACCGCAAGTTAATCAGCTAGGTAGGGACAAGACCAGTGGGAGATATCCGCGCTTAAGCAAAGGGCCTAATTATGCCAAACCACCAGCTTTCGGGGTTTCGCCCCTCAATTCCCAACCTTCGACAGCGATTTGGTAAGAGTCAACTTCTAACAATTTCCTACTTAGCATAATTATTATTTGAGTCTGAGATGTCTCTAGGACTAACGTCTACTCAATTTTAAGTTAGGCTTGGTTAGTGAGTGAGGAGATAGTTTGTGGGCTAATGGAGGGTAGTGACTTCCCCACCTTATCTTGTTTAAGGATATGTCCTTAATCTTGTTAGCGTAGTGTATAAGGATAAAGCAAAAGGTAACACTCGAGCAATATAAATCACTCAAAATATGTTTCCTAAACTATATGCAATGCACACATGCTTTTGCTCCAATGCTCTAATGTAAAAAGTAAACGAATTAGACATATGCCCTAAGATGCAAGAGTTTAAATATTTTTGAGTATTTACAAAGTAACCACATTTCTGTTGAGGTTAGAAACATGTACAAAGTGAGCTAAATAGATAAACTAGTTAACTACAGAGAGCTAATCTCTGAAATTCAAGCAATCTGAAAGAAACTACAGTTAGTAGTTCATCACAGTTGTGGGCTCTGGTGCTCTGCCTTCTTGGACAGAAGCACAGAGTAGCAATAGGTCCACTGCAGCTCCTGATTTTCTGAAATTAGCCCTTGTACACCAAAACAGAGAAGAAAAGAGATTAATTCGTTAAAGTAAACCAAAAGAAAGAATACTTATCATCCCTCCCTAGTAACGACGCTAAAATTTATTGATCGATCCAAACTCGTACAGAAAAATATAGACTTTTAGGAACAGTGCTAGGTCGTCGATGCTACCGTGTAGACTGGAGCCAAGGGGTCGTGATCCACAGGGAGGGACAACGATGAAAGCATTGTGTAAATTTCTTTCTTGTATTTTACCAAAACTAGTTAATACTTATTTTCTCAGTTTTATAAAAAAGAAAACAAAAATAGTTAAGTTATATTAAGAAGGAGATGGTAGAAGAAGAGATTGTGGTATTGTTGTTGTGTTATTTATAAAAGAAAAGGAAAGACTAAATAAAAGGAAAAAAAAGAGAATTGTGACTCTAAACTAATGAACTGAAAAAGAGAGTAAAAAGAGTACTTACCTCTGTTGTTGAATCATATTGAAAAATTACCTTGAAGTAAAGTAAAACAATAGTGTAGAACAAATAAAAGCAGGGCTTTGGCGAGATCGCGCACAATGAAGAAAAGTGAAAAACTTCCATTGATTGTCATCTTCAATATAAGTTTCTTGAGAAAGGATTACAATAGTGTCACTCTACAATAACTCTTTTCTCTTTTAATCATGTAACTCTCTCTAACCTAAGCTATAAAAAAAAATAAAATTACATTAAAGAAGAAAAGAAAAATTTAAACTAAAGCTCTCTTTCTGAGATGGTGCCCTTCTGCCTTCGAGGTTACAAGTAGCGTATGAAGATAGGAAGAGCTGACAATTTCTGAATTTGAATCCTTCCCTTATTTCCAAACTTGATTTGATTTATCCAGAATTTAATTTTAATCTGCAACTTGTTGTCGTATTGATTACTGAATATGACAACCAAATGATAGAATTAGAAACAGTAATCAACATACGAATTGTAACTCTTTTGGTTTTCTTTCTGAATCATCTTGAATAATCAGATTTGAGATTTTGTAGCGAAAGTTATGCTCAAAATGCTAAAAGGTATTTAGTCTTAATTTGAGTCTAAATTGATTTAGATTTACTTAGATTTTCTTTCTTATCTCCAAATATGATTACTTTATCTCATCCATTGATCTTCTCTCTATCCATTATCCTCTTAGATTTTTAATTTGTCTTCTAAAATTGATGAGATATCCATTTATCTTCAATGAAACCATCGGGTCTTCAACAATTCATTTTTTTCTTTAAATTTAGAATGGTATTATCTCATCTAATATATTCAGTCTTCAAATAAGATAGCTTCTAAAAGCTCTAAATTTGAATAGATCCTTTTGATTTGCTTGATCTTTTGAATTGTTTGAATTTAATTCGATAAATCTGTCAATCTCTCTCTTTCTTTGTTAATTACACTACGTACCACTAAACATGAAAATACATTAAAAAGCAGAGTTTTATTAAAAAATAAATGAAGAAATGTGACACATGTGATATTAAATATGTAATGTGCATGTATAATCATATGTGAGTAAACAAAATGTTTGGAAAAGAAAATATAAAGAAAACACTTAGGAAAAATTTCTTGATAGATATGAAAAATGAAGAACAAAGTAGAATTCCCAAAGATTTATTTTCCTTTTGATTTTTCAAAAAATTTGAAACAATAAAAGATAAGAGTTTTTCCACTAAAACTTCTTTTGAAAATTTGTTAAAAATACTAGAGAAGATGAGAGTTTTGGCTCTTGAAAATCTTGTAGAAAACTGGCCTCAAAACCCATATTTATAGGGGTTTGAAAAATATAGCTATTGGGATCAAAACATGTCCAGACAGGCTGGTCGGTCAACCGATCAACGGTCAAATTTTTGACCGTTTGAGGGCATCGGTTGATCGCCCCCAAAGGCAAATAACCTGTCGGTCGACTGCTCGGTCGATCGACCAAACCCGAGAGTGCGTTTGATCCAGTCCGTCGATCGCACGGTCGATCGACCCATAGGTTACGGCCTTATGCACGTCCTTGTGCACATTCAGTTGACCGATCGGTCGACCGAGCCCTGGTTCGTTCGACCGGTCGATCGACCGCCAGCAGCCCAAATCTAGGATTTATAGGTTAGGGAAATTTTACTTTTAAATACCCATAAAATCCAATAAAATCCCATAAATTTCACAAAAATAGGTTCATGCAAATACTTTGATGTACAAATATGTGTGATCAAAAATTAACACATATTACAAATAATTTTAACTATTTTTGAGGCATAGAAATTTAGGCTTAAACTAAAAACTGTATTTTCCAAAAAATTAGATTTTGAAATGGTAATTCGTTTTCTCCAAAACTTGTATAAGTACAAAAACAAAATATTTAAACACTTTTTATGCATAGTATGTATGGATAGAATTCAATACATAAATAAATGATATATCTTTGTTTTTGACAATAAATCCCAAACTAAGTTTTGATAAAAACAAAACTTAAACACATGAACTAGATATATCAAAATAAGTTTTTCTAAACATATGAAGTATAGATGCATATGGATGAAATTAAAGATACATGTAAACCATGTACTTTTTGATTGTAATCTATTTATGAAATGATATATGTATTCTTGAAAATTTGAAATACTTAAAATGAAACGGTTAAACCAAAACGAATAAACTTTTGAACTTGTGCGTGTGAGTATATATTTGAGCATATCAAAACTAAACTATCCTTATACAAGATCTAAACTCTAAACTAAACAAACTTAGATACAAGTCTTTTGTAGATTTTCTTCTCCAGGATGATTCGATTCAAGCACGATCCATGAGCTTGACTCCATCTCGAGTACTAGATGCGATCTTGAAGCGTGAGCTATTGAATCAACATGTGATAGCTTCAAAACTTAACTTGGAATCCCTTCTTGTAGCTAAACACCGACTAAGATCTTGATAACTATCTGAAACTTAATAAACACAAGATCAATAGTAACATAACTTCATAAGTTATTCATCATCAAAACTAAGTTGAAGGGCATTTGGGCTAACATTATGGGCACAGGCGTTCCGCATATTCAGTGATGCTCAGAATAAATTGGCTCATCTCTTACAACTTCCATCTGCTGATACGGATCTTACGTATGTGACTTGGCTTACTAGAGATTATTCTGTGATGGCTTGGCTTCTCAACAGTCTGGAGGAGAAGATTAGTGACAGTGTTATATTCCTGCCTACTGCTAAGGACATGTGGGATAAAGGTGACGCATGGCAATAAGAAGAATCCTTCGAAGGTATTTGAGATCTATGAGCGCCTGTTTGAGTTTAGACAGGAAGACATATGTGTGCCTGAGTTCTATGGAGAACTCAAAGGTCTATTTGATGAGTTAGAGATGCATCAGCCATCTGTTACTGATGCGGCGATACTGAGGGGGTATCGTAAGGATCTCGCAGTGTCAAAGTTTCTATCTGGCTTGATGCCTACACTACGATCTCAGGTACGGGGTCAGATTCTGGGAGAAGATAATATTCCCATGTTGACTGCCACCTTCTCAAGAGTTATGCGAGTATCTACTGGAGCTGATATTTTCTATGCATCTTCCATTGAGCAGTCTGTCATGATTTCTAGATGTGACCGTGGTCGTGATCGTGGCCGTGAGTTTGGAGGACGAGGATGTGGATTTGTTGGAGGTGTACGTGGCTCGTATGGAGGCAGATAGAGTGCCTCTAAGAAAGGACCTCGTTAATGCAGGCACTGTAGATGCAGTAATCACATCTCTGAGAAGTGTTGGGAGAAATTTGGTCGATTTGAGTGGGCACAATTTTTTGAATCTGACTCCTTTGCTCCACGAAGCACTTCTCAGGACCAATTCCTCCACTTCCTCCACTCTTCCTGTATCTTCCACGGTTGCACTGACATAAAAAGAGTATGATCAACTTCGACAGCTAGTTCTCTCAGAACTATCTTTCAGCAACTCATGCATCTCTTTCTGGTATGCACACTTATACTGCCTCTCCTCAAAAGCCCTAGATATTGGATCCTGGAACCTTATCCCACATGACAGGTATTAAAGAAAAGTTTGTTTTCTAAAATATGTCTACTGCCTACCCCTTTGCTAAAATTGCTGATGGTACCCATTCACCTATTTTAGACAATGGGATAGCTTAGGCTAATCCATCTTTGACCCTTACTGATGTACTTTATGTTCTATGATTTCCTATTAGTCTCTTATCTATCAGTCAATTTACTAAACAAAAAACTACAACATAACATTTTTTTCTTCTCATTGTGTGTTTCAGGACCTATCGACTGGAAAGAGAATTGGTTCGGGGCATGAGCAAGGAGGTATATACTATTTGGACGACCGAGTGGCTGCTACGGGCTTCGTTGCATGTCAGCCTGATCCAGTTTACTGTGGCACTAGCGCTTGAGTCATCGTTCGTCACAAAAGATTCGGTCTATTATTCCTATTGAGTCCTCTATCTCTTCTTTAGGTTGTGAGTCTTGTGAGTTAGGTAACCATCATTGTACTACCTTTCATAATCGAGTCAATAGTCATAGTAATTCTGCGTTTGAGTTAGTTCATTCTGATGTTTAGGGTTCTAGTCGGATACCCTCTATTAAGGTTTTAGATATTTTCTACTCTTTTTGATGACTTCTTTCGCATGACTTGGTTGTATCTCCTAAAACAGAGATAAGAAGTGTCCAGTGTAATTGAGTCTTTTTAATGAAATAAAAAAAATTAGTATTTTACTTCTATTTGTGTGCTTCGTACTGACAATGCCCTGGAGGATGTAAAAGAGGATGTATCTAGTTTTTGTTCCAAAAATAAAATTATTCATCAGACCTCTTGTTCTCATACAACCCAACAAAATGGAGTTGCTGAAAGAAAACATAGACATATTCTAGATGTTGCTAGAAACTTAATGATCAATATGAGTGTTTTGAAATATTTATGGTCTGATGATGTGTTGAGTGCTTGTTATCTAGTTCATATGATGCCTTCTTCTGTTCTCAATAAAAGATCTCCATTGTCTTGTCTCTATGCTAAGAAAAACCCCTTCTCCATGACTCTATGTATATTTGGATGCACTTGTTTTGTTCAGGACTTGTCTCCTGCGCTAGATAAGTTATCTCCTAGATCTATAATGTGTGTCTTCGTTGGGTATTCTAAAACACAAAAGAATACCACTGGTATAATCTTTTCATAAGGAAGTATTTGGTGTCTGCTGATGTCACATCTTTGAGTCTGTTCTATATTTCTCTACACAGTTCCTATCACCACATCTGAGACTGTTCCTTCTTCAATATTTGTGCCATTGTCTACACCTGCTGATACAACTTCTTTGCCAGTATCTCCAGCAAAACCTACAGATCCACCTGCATCAAACCAGTTCGAGATATTAGATACGTCTATACTTATCGCCCAAAGGTTCCTGCCTCCAAACCAGTTATGGCTAACCCCTCTCCGGTTGGTTGTCCGTCTTCTCAACCATTAGCTTCTCCCTTTGATCTTGATACTCCTAATGCCCTTCAAAAAGGTAAATGGTCCTGTACTGTACATCTTATTTCTAATTTCATTTCTTATGATCTAAACCTTATTTTTTGACAGTTTGCTCTCTTTTTGTCTTCTGAGTCTATACTCAGGTCTTATATAGAGGCTTTATTGGTACCTGCCTGAAAATAGACAATAAATGAGGAGATGGAAGCTCTTGCTTTTAGAGGAACTTAGGAGTTGGTTTTCGCACCAACATATGCGATTGTTGTTGGTTGTCGTTGGGTATTTGCTCTAAAGTACCAACCAGATGGTTCTGTGGATAGATATATGGTCAGGCTCGTGGCCAAGGGTTATACTCAGACGTATTACATCGACTATTTTGAGATGTTCTCGCTAGTTGCCAGGATGAACTCTATCAGGATTATGTTCTCTATTGTTGTTAACTTGTCATGGCCATTGTTCCAGCTGGATGTCAAGAACGCCTTCTTATATAGGAATCTTCAGGAGAAAGTGTGTATATGTAGCAACCTCCAGGTTATGTTGTTCAGGGCGAGACTAAAGTCTATCATCTAAAAAAGGCTATATATAGACTTAAGGAGAGTCTAAGGGCGTGGTTTGAGAAGTTCAGTCATACCATTTCCGGTATTGGTTTTCACTGATGTCATTCAGATCAATCTATCTTCATTCGGCGCACAAGGTCTGGAATTGTAGATCTTGCTGTTTATGTTGATGATATTTTGCTGACTGAGAGTGACTTAACTGGGAAAATGAAGATTAAGATGTATCTCAAGCGACATGGTATGTCTAAAATACTTTCTAGGAATTGAAGTTGCACATTAAAAACACAGTGTACTTCTTTCTCAGCGAAAGTATACTCTAGACCTTCTGGAGAAAATAAGATTTTGGGATGCAACCATGCTAATACACCAATAGAAGTCAATGTGGATTTATGATTTGATGACAGTCATACGCTAGATGATACAAGAAGATATAGGAGATTGATTGGGAAACTGATCTATCTTACAGTGACTAGGCCAGATATAACTTTTGCTGTAAGAGTTCTGAGTAGATTCATGCATCAGCTCAGAGAGACCAATAGTTAGCTGCGATGAGAGTTTTAACTTACATCAAGAGTTATTCAGAAAAAGGTTTGGTGTATAGAAAACAAATATATACAATTTAAGAAACAATATGTTATGTCTCGCTCAAATGCTGAACCTGAGTATAGAGCTATGGCTCAAACGGCATGTGAGATGATGTAGTTAAAAAATTTACTGATGGAGCTTGGTTTCAAACAGTCTGGACCCATGTCTATGTGTTGTGTTAATCAGTGTGCCATCTATATTGCTCAGACCCAGTGTTTATAAAAGGACCAAATACATGAGGTCGATTGTCACTTTGTCAGAGATGCTTGGACCAAGAAGGTGGTTATGTTTCAGTTTACACCGTCCTCGAAGTAATTAGCTGATTTACTTACCAAAGTTGCCTCACCTCAGGTGTTTTCTACTTTTTGTAATAAGTTAGGCATGTTGAATGTCTATGCTCTAACTTAAGGGGGAGTGTTAAGTTAAGTCATTAGCAATTGGGTTATTGGGTGAACACCCATATTTACCCATATACCCTCCTTATTTTCTATATATCTTGTAACTCTCTTTATTTAATATACAATCTTCTTTTAGGGTATTCTATTTCTCTACATTTCACAAAATGCTTTTAAATAATACAAAAGTGTAATTAGCCAAATTGACTTTAAAAAATAATAAAATATTCAAAGTAATTCAAATTTAAAGAGCTCTCTTGGAGCATAACTGAAATAAGAAGATCTTTAAGCTAATATTCTCACTAAAATAACTCAAATTTAGAGAGCCTCGTCAGAGTTACTCTAAGTACTAAAATCATCTGGATGTGACTCCCCGCACATGAGTAATGTCATCTTAAATTTGATCATAAACAATTAAACACTAGCATGTGAATTGCCTTGTACCTCTCCAAAAATGCACTATGCTTCGTGCATGAATTGATGAACGTAAGAAAACCTAACACGTGCTAAACAAAATAAGGTGAGCCCCACGTGTGAAGGAAAAGGATGCTCCGCCATGGAGAAGATGATGTGTTTGATGTTTGACGAAAGTAGATGGACAAGTCATTGCTTGAATCACCATTACAAAGTCCTTTTTGTTAGTATTTTGACCCTGTGAGTTTGTTGTGTGGGTAGTGTAATGTTCTCCATCATGATTTTTGGGTTTTGAAATGTTAAAGGACTAGGAAAGTCATCTAAGGGCATATTTGATTTGTTGTAAGTGAGAAATAATGTGTAATTGTAAGTGAGAAATAATGTGCAAGTGAGAAATGAAATGAGAAATATAGAAGTGTAGTAGAAATTAGAATTTGCAAATAAAGGCCTATTTGGTTGTCGTAATTGGCAGTAAGTCGTAATTCATAAGTGAAACTCTTTTACAGTTGTAAATGAGTTACATTCAAATAAATTTTTCAGTATTAGGTTGGTAAAGAAAAATCATAGGTGAGAAAGTATATTGTGTTTTACAGTTTTTGGTTCTCGTAATGAGTAAGTCATAAGTGGAAAAGTTGACCACAAAATTAACTGTTTGGGGATTTAAAAGTATTTAAAAATGCCAATAAATACTAAAAATAGTAAATATTAATAATATATAATTATTTAATAAATTAAGTAGTTAAAAATAATTAAATATATAAAAAATATAGTACAATAAATAATTAACTATATTAAAAATATATAAAAAATAAATATATTAAGTATTAAATAATTACATATTAAATAACTAACTATAATTAAATATTTAAAAATTTTAAAAATGCTAATAAAAATAATAAAAAAATGCCAATAAATACTAAAATAGTAAATCTAAAATATAATACATTAAAAATAAATTAAAAATATTAAAAATATAATATATATAACATATTAAATAATTAAAAATATTAAATATTAGTAAATATTAAAATTATATATATTAAATATTAAATGCATAAAAAATTATTAAATTAGTAATAAAAATTTTAATCTAATAATTATATTTAATCTAATAATTAAAAATTTCTCATAATTTAAAAGGATTAATCTATTAAAAAACATTAATCTAATTATAATTAACTGTCTACAAAATATTTGCATGACCAAAAAATTAACTGTTTGTGATGCAGGTGGAATGTAAGTGAGATTTTCATAACCACAAAATTAACTGTTTGTATTGCAAATGGATCGTAAGTGGGATGCAATTGTATTTTATGACTTAAGAAGAAACAAACACCGTAAGTCGTAAAAGGCCGTAAGTCACTTGCGACTTAGATTTATGGCCTTTTACAAGCCCTAAGTTTTACTGTGTTTGCTTGTAATATGAAAGTGTAAGTGAAAAAGTATATTTATATTTTACGGTGTTTGTTTAGTAATGTGAAAGTGTAAGTGAAAAGTTAATCACAAAATAATATTAAATTAAATATTAATTATAAAGTTACTTTTTTGGACTATAATTGGACTGCAAGTGAGATTTACATGACCACAAATTAACTGTTTTAAGTTATAACTTATTACAAGTGAGATTTATATGATCACAAAATTAACCGTAGCACCCTTCAAGTGAAAAAAATTATTATGTAAAAGGGAGGTGTAAAAAAGAAAAGAAAAAGAAACGGGTTTTTTTTTTTCATTTTCTATTTCCGGTTCAAAACATGCAAGAGAAATAGGAAAATGAGTTTTCTTATTTTTTATTTTCAATTTTCCACCCCAAACCAAATACACTCTAAAAGGGAGAATAGTGAAAGATGGTATTCTTTTTGTTGGCCTTGCTATGGTAGGCATTCAAGAGTCTAAAATCTTTAATCCTTTATCTATATCTCTTAAGTCCATAAAAGGTCATAGAATTTCTAATTGGCTTTTTGAGGATTCAACTGGTGGGGTGCTGCTTGGTTGGAGTGATAACTTGTTTGAATGTATTGATTCATTCACAAGTATTTTCTCTATTTTTAGAGTCTTCAAATTGTGACAATTCAACATTATTTTCCTTTTCACTATTGTATATGCCACAATTGAAAGAGAGGATAAAGTTGTGTGTTGGTGAAAAATTAATAACATTCAAATCTCTCACCCTTACTCTGAGTCCTTTGTGGTAACTTTAATGTTACTTTATGTTCTAATGTTAGAAGTGGGAGGGGAGGGTCTCTTAGAGACATGAGTGACTTCCAAGCTTTTATTTTAAATTTAAAGTTGATAAATCTCTATCTAAATGGTAGAAAATTCACTTGGAATAATAATAGATTATCACCTATTCTCGCCAGTCTTGATAGATTTCATATTTCTACATTTTGATCTCTTTTTCCTAGCATGCTTCAATTCTCCTATCCTAGTGTTTTCTTTTATCACTGCCCCATTATCCTCAACATTGATGGTATCCCCCATAACACCTTCCCTCTTCAGATTTGAAAGAGTGATTTTCACATGAGTTATTTTCCCTTTTGTTCATAACTGTTGGCTTTTTTCTCCATCTTCGGTGATGTTTTTTTTTTTACTAAATTGAAAATTCTAAAAAGAATGATCATTTGGTGGAAGAATAATGTCTTTGGCTCTTTATCCATTCAAAAGAAAGATATACTATCTCAAATTGATTCCATTCATGAGCAAATTGATAATGGAATTCTCCCTAATGGTACCAAAACCCAGCTTGTTTCTTCTTATTCCAACATTATGAAAAAAATTGAAGAATTATTAGAAACAAAGATTTTAGAGGTCAATGGTTAAAAGAGGGAGACTCTAATAAATCCTTATTTAATAGAATTGCCTCTAGCCATAGAAAAAATCATTCATTCTCTTTTAATTAATGGCTTTTTTATTAGTAATTATAAAGAGATTAGACAATCTTTTCATGCTTATTTCTCTTCTATCTTTAGTACCTGTCACGCCCCACTTTCTCAAATATATAATAGCGGGGACGTGACTAGAGTTGGCGACGCATATACGCATGAAAAATACTCCGCGTATACGCGCTAAGCCTCAGTACAGGGAATAAAGACAATATACACAAATATTTCACTATTAAATAAGTACAAAAATACCTGCAAAAGGGGTCAGTGTTCATGATAGATATGAAAACAGGGATAAATAAGGAAATAAAGACAAGATAATAAAAATACTTACGAATAATATAGGTGTCGAGTCTCCTACTAATATCCCGAGAAATATCACGTACTCTGATATGTCTGATCTCTAGCCTGCGCATACAAGTCCAGAGTCGTCAAAAAGTGACATAGTGCGTGATAAAATGAAGGAAGCAGTACTAGTATACTATAATAATATTACAACCATGATAACATATAATACATGATTAAATAATAGTGACACATTATATTTATACTAACAATCAGCATATTTATTATTGTTGGCCCAAAGGCCCATCGCTCTAGTTTTGATGATAATTAACTCATGTAGTTATGGTACTAATGATCGTGTGTTTAATTAGTCTCAGTATTTGATCAAGATCTTAGTAGGTGTTTAGCTTCAACAAAGGATTCAAAGTCAAGTTTTGGAGCTAGCATGTGTTGATTCAAGAGCTCGCGCATCAAGATTGTATCAAGTATTCAAGAGGAGTCTGGCTCATTGGATCAAGATTTGGACCAAGTCAAGAAGGAGAAGAAGATTTTCCTGAGAAGATTTTCGAGAAGACTTGAGTCATGTTTGTAAGTGTTAAGATTTATTTTTAGATAAAATATAAAGTATAGATTAGTTGGTGGATTGCTCAAATTCATATACACGCACACTCAAAATTTATATGTGTTTTCATAAAAGAGTTTTTGTTTTAGAAATACCGTTTTGGTTTTGAGTTTCAAAATATATATCATATGTTTGAGTTTTGCATTTGTCAAAACTTATTTTAGAGCTTATTGTCAAAAATATAGATATTTCATCTTATATGTGTAGTGGATCATATCCATACACACTAAGCTTCAAAAGTGTTTAAAATATCTTATTTTTTTATTTGGAGACGTTTTGAAAAAATCGATTTTTAATTTGGAGATTGTTTTTGAAAAATACGGTTTTTGTTTAAAGCCAAAATTTCTATATCACAAAATAGTTCAAAATGTTTGTAATATGTTTTGATTTTTAATCAAACATGTTTTTATATCAAAGTATATCAATGAACTTATTTTTATAGAATTTATGAGAATTTATAGAATTTTATTAAAAATAAAAAGACCAAGTTTTAATCCCTTTCATGGCTAACCAGGTCTTGTGGGAGCTCAATGTAGAGGTGGGGCCTCGGCAAGCTAGTGTGCTTACATGTGTTGTTCTTGCGGGAACAAGAGAGGACTAGTGAGTCCAAGAAGTTTTAGTGTGAACTCGTTGTAGGTGTTCCGGCACCGAGTGATCCGTTGGGATCGTTTTTAGTGGAAATCCTTCATAGTATTGAAGGCGGGGACGTAGAGCAAGGGTGCTCGAACCTCAAAACAAATCTCTCATATTTGCGATTGCTCTCTCTATCTCTCACTTGTGTTTATATCTTGCATGCTTATATTATTATCTCTTTTATATGCTTGATATATTAGTGCTCTATTGATACATGCTTGGGATTGTTTGCTCACACTTGTATTCAATCAAGAGAGCCATAGCGGCACCTCAACTCTTATCTAGAGGAATCTTGAGGAGATAGTCTAGAGCTCTTCACCGGGAATTCGGCAACACTCTTGTGTTATACTTGGTGTGTCTAACTTAATAGTTTTTAGTTTGCATAAATAGTTTTAATTTCGCATTAATTCATCATTAGATTAGCTAGTCACCTATTCACCCCACCTCTAGGTGATCTACAAGTGGTATCAGCGCCGGTGCTCTTGATTTGGGTCTAACAATCTTGAGTTAAAGATTTTTATTTTAGCTAATCACAATATTTGTTTACACACACATGAATTTCATGACACCTCCCATGTTTGATACTCTTAACATCCAAACTTAGAAAGTTAAGATGTCAATGTACCGCAAAGCCCTAGGCATTCATGTTTATC
The DNA here is from genome assembly GCA_038442645.1 of Agave tequilana. Lineage (NCBI taxonomy): Eukaryota > Viridiplantae > Streptophyta > Magnoliopsida > Asparagales > Asparagaceae > Agave > Agave tequilana. The sequence goes on along the minus strand of JAVJIF010018872.1, from coordinate 19,782 downwards.
TTGCTACCATTAAGGATTCATATTTTAGTAATAGCAAGTATCTTGAGGCTAACTCAAAAGTCATCCATACTTTAAAGAGTACCCTAAATAATGATTATTTATGTAGGGTTTTGATTCGGCTTTTGTAATATGGAACACTATATCTGTCTTGGCGAATAAAAGCAATACTATGCGGGGAGCGACTCGGATGATGGAAGTGATGCTTCCAACATATGCTACATGGTCCAAGGGGATAAATTCTGAATCCAAGCTTGATGAGGATGTTGACATGTCATACAATGAACTTGCTATATTTTGTCAACAACTTCTTGAAAAATATGATTTACTCAAAAAGGATAATAAAAGATTGAAAAAGAAATATGATTCCATTTTAGAAGAAAAAGATTCTTTTCAAAATAAATTAAAATGCATTTCAAATGAAAATGAATTTTTGAAAAAGGAGAATATTTCCTTATCTTCAAAATTAAATGATCTTTATGAAGGAAATAATTCTTTGAAAAATAAAATTATTTGGTGGAAAAAGAAAAAGAGATTGCTTTGGATGAAAATAACTCTTTGAAAAAAAAAGATTATTTCAAAAGATAAGAAAATATTTCTAAAAAAAGAAAGATTATGATTCTCATTCTTGTCATGCTCTTCATGTGCGACTATTAATAAAAATTAGATTCAAGTTTTAAAAAATAGAATAAATTGTTTGAGCTCAACTTTGAGAAATTGTGCATTTAATCATTCTAGATTGAAAACCTTGCTTCAAAAGAAACAAGCTCCACATGATCATGCACATAACCCACGGCATACATATGCACACTATGTACATCATGATCACACTCATACTCATATGCATGCCAAAGTGTACAAATGTGCATATTGAGGCCGCAAAGGCCATCTTGCAAAGTTTTGTTTGATAAGGTAAATTCTAAAAATTTTGCAAATAAAAATGTTTGAGTTCCTTATGATGCTAACCCTCATGGACCTAAAAGAAAATAGGTACCAAAATTCCTACCACTAGTATTTGATGTAGGTACGGGCTCTCACATGACGTGAGAGATATGGTGCCTTGGTAGTGAATGCAAGAGCCAGATGGACATATCCTATTGATGCATCACTATCAAGGAAGTTTAGTGGGAGGACCACCATAGTTTGTAGACTTAGAGAGTAGTTCATGTGGATTGGTAACTATCTCTAAAACTCCCATTTTAGTTTACATACTTTTGTATAAATATTTTTAGCATGTTTTTTATTTTTAATGCTTATTATGTTAAATGATCATGTTTTGTGCTTCATATGGTGAATACTTGTTTAGGTGAATTTTTCATTAAAACTTATGTATATATTTGTACAAGTAGTGAGCTACACTTGATTATAATATGTTTGTGCCTCATTGCTCATTTGTACTCATTACATGTACATGTATATCTAGTTTTGATGATTCTTTCATTTCTGCTTGTCTTCCGTATTTTTGTATATGTTTTGCTTCATGTATACGTTATTCTTGTCTAAAACTAATAAATATACATGTATACCCTTGAGTCACTTGCTTTCATGCAAATTACATTATGGACTCGTTTGTGTTTGGGATATGCATGTATATTGCTAGTTTTGATAGAACATTCATATACCTTGAAGTTTGATTTTAATGAAAAATAAATTTTTATGATTTTCATATTTGTTTGATAAAAAGAATTTCATGTTTATTTTGAGCTTTTTTGATTATTTCATGAATATGTCATTCACATAACTTTTGTACACTCACATTAATTTTTTGTTTACTCACGTTTTTCTTTCATGAGCATATTTTTAAGCTTTACAGATTTTGAATGTCAACTCTTGTGTATTTAGCAATGTTTCATGGGATATATGATTTGTTTTCATATTTGAAGGATCTTTAACTAGTTATTCAAAAAATTACTTTAAACTAGTTATTTATTCTTCAATTGGTAGAGTTTTCAAACTATGCTAAAATATTTTTAAACTCTTATTTTGAAAACCCTACCAACCTAAGGGCGGTTGGATGGGCGACATGCCTTATATGCTCTAAATTGAAAATCTTTAAACATGTGCATGAATAGGGTGGTAGTTATAAGATATACACATGATCTTCATGGAATCTTATATTTGTATACTCATATTTGTTTCTTATATATGTATGTTTTAAATTTCAATTAGTATCAATTTCTATTGGTATTTCTATTTTCATACATATATATGTTTTGATTGTGCTTGATTTACAATATCATTATATGTTTAAAGCACAAATTATGCTTATACTAAGCTTGACTTAAATTTAAATGTAAATTTGTATCTTTATAAGCTTATGCATCGTTCTCTTTTGGTATTTCAAAAATTTTTTATTTACCTACAAGTGGTAATTTACAAAATTATTCTAGTGGTATCAAAAACTTACAATTGGTATCTTAAAATTCTATTTATTTACAAGAGGTACCAACCTTTGTTTTGTCAACTACAATTTGATTTCATTCATATCAAAATTTGTTTTGTTGACTTAAGAAATTCTAAAATTTTTTTAAGAAATTTAAAGTTTTGCTTTAAGTATTATCAAATTTTTGTTTCAAAATTTGTTGATATTTATTTTCTAGATGCAAGGGAAGCTTAACATCTCCTCTATATTAGATTCATGTTGAGTGTATCTCATTTTGAGGAGCTTGACATCTCTTCTTTATGTGGTACACGTGTGTAGGGGAGCTTAACATCTCCGCTTATACATTATATATTATGCTTTATGTGAGTTAAGGTCTTGTCATCTTTTCATGTAAGTTCTATATATTGTCATCTCCGCTTATACATTTATATTATACTTTATGTGAGTTAGGGAGCTTAACATCTCTCACTTGTATTTATATCTTGCATGTTTATATTGTTTATCTCTTTTATATAATTGATATATTTGTGCTCTATTGATACATGCTTGGGATTGTTTGCTCACACTTGTATTCAACTAAAAGAGTCATAGCGGCACCTCAGCTCTTATCTAAAGGAATCTTGAGGAGATAGTTCAGTGCCCTTCACCGGGAATTTGGCTACACTCTTGTGTTATACTTGGTGTGTTTAACTTAATAGTTTTTAATTTGCATAAATAGTTTTAATTCCGCATTAATTCATCATAGGATTAGCTAGTCACCTATTCACCCCCTCTAGGTGATCTACAATTATGTCTGCATCATAACATTATCAATGTCTAGCATATTATAACGATGTTACCATTTCAGTATAAAATAATATATGATTAAAATAATACAATGTAAATCAGGGAGTGTTTTACATATATCAACTAACATTATATTATTATATTATCATTAAAGCATTTATAACCATTGACATGTTTTTATTATGTAATATGAACTAAAATACATGATTTGATCATACATTAATGAAATCAGTTTGTGTTATTAACACTTATCAAGTCTTTTTATTTTTATTATTTATACTAATAGTACTAGTAATATGACAATATAGTGATGATAAATATGAACATCTATATATGAAATAAATAGAAGTAATCACGCTGTAGAACAGTATATTTACAGAGAATTCATGGAACAAAAAATACATGAAAATCGAGTATACGTGTACATGAATAGTGTACCTCCACATAAAGTACAAAGTATACATGTGACATGGAGGTGGATAAAATATCAGGATATGTAACAAGTATAAATGGGCAATAATATGCATGTATCAAGCAAATCATGTTATTTATATAATAATAACAATCAGTACTGCTTGATATCTTAATCAATCTCTTTTAATGTCCCATACTATTGGCAGTTAATATCGGAACCCATACTCCAGCCGAACTCATCCGAGCGATAGAGTGACCAAAAAATAAGCGCTTTTGCTGTCACTATTGTTTATACTATTTTATTATGTTAATTAAAAATTCAAGAGTCGAGGAGCTCAAATCAGGTGGGTGTATCCCGTGCATACCCAGGATCATGGCCTTACACAGTCCCCTGGCTCCTTAGACCAGGGCCCTCCGCTAAGAAGGGAGCAAGAAACAGGAAACAATACAGTCGGTAGCCAGCACCACCCCATCCCCTGCAGTAGGATGTATAATGGATTCGGGATATCCACTCGATAAGACTTAGTCAACCATCATGTCTCCCCCATCCCCGGGTTATATTTATGAATTATACAATAAATCAGGAACAATAATAGTGCATGTAGTATGTAAAAAGACAACATGACATGAGCCATCTGTTGACCCAAAGGCCATTAGCTCTAGTTTTGATGATAACAAAACATATGTAGTTATGTTTTTAACAATCTTGTTTAGCAAAGTTTTAGGTTAACTCTTTATTGAATTTTGGCTCCATCACAAGACTCACACGTTTGGAAGTAAAGAAGATGTAGACCCTAGAGCCTAAGCACATAGACGAGCTCAAGAATCAAGATTTCAAGAGAAGACTCTATCAAGATTTGTATTTTTGCTTTTTGCATTTTAGATATGATTTATAGTCATTTGTTAAAATTAAGATGATATAGGTTGATAGCTCTTTTGGGATTGACACATACACATCTTTTATAATCCTTAAGTGTTTTAAAAAGACTTCAAAACTATTCTCTTTGTCGTTTTCAAGATCGAGTTTCGGAAAAACGAGTTTCAGAAAAATTAGTTTTCGATTTAGAAAAGTGTTTCTACAAAATATAATTCTAACTTTGTTTTGTGTTGATCCATGATCACACACTGGTTCTATCAAGTCCCTAAAACTCTATTTTGTATTTAAAAATCAAAAATTTATTTTGTCAGAAAAAGATTGGTTTCAAAAAGACCTCCATAACAAGCTTTTGGCCCAAGGTCGGTCGACCGACCGGTCGACCGTAAGTGGAGCATAATTGCTCTGTCGGTCGACGCTCACCAAAGTGCAGTATGTGCACTTAGATCGACTGTGCGATCGACCGACTACAAGAGCTTTGCTCTCGGTTGGGTCCGGTCGACCGCCCCGGTCAACCGACCGAGGGCTTTGCTCTCTGGTTAGGAAAAACGGTCGACCGACTGGTCCACCGCTATCCCCAACGGTCGAAAAACCGATCGTTGGTGGTCGATTGGCCGGTCGACCGACAGAATGATTTCCTTCTAATTTTTTCCAATAGCTATATTTCAGTTTGTCTTTTTCTGGGTCTTTTTCCAATGGCTCTTTTGGTTTTTTCCTCATATTTTCATCCCCTATATATAGTGGGACTGTAGAAAAACCCAAAAAACAAGCTGGAAGAAGTTTGAACAAGTTTTTATTAGTTTACAAGAAGATTTAATCAAGTTTTAGTCTTTTTCTTAAAAGATTTTCTTTTGAGCGAAAATTTCACATGCTTGATTTTTATCTTGATCCTCCCCTCTACATCTTTACAATTTATTTCCACTACACAATCTTAAAGAGTTTCACCTCCTCTTGTTGGTTATAGGATTGTACTTGTGAGCCTTTTGTGATCAAGTAAAGATCACCGATTTTCTTCTATTGTGAAGTTGTAGAGGTTGCGGCCTCAAGTGAGCTAGTGAGCTCCGTTATTGGTGTTGCGGCACTGTGAGAGAGGACTTGTGAGTCCATTGAGTTCTAGTGAGAACTTGTAATGGTTGACGATCTAGTGAGATCGGTCATAGTGAAAATCCTTCATAGTGTTGAAGGCGGGGACGTAGAGCAGTGGCTCGAATCTTGAAACATAGTATCGTGTTTTGCGATTGCTTTCTTTTTCTCTCTTCACTCTACTCTCTCTTTACTTACTTGCACACTTATATTATTTACTTATTTGCAAGTATTTCTTGTGTTGTGATTGGTATTTTCTAGGTTGCTAGCAAGATAATTTTAATTTCATATTATTTGCCATTTAGTATAGCCATCACCTATTCACCCCCTCTAGGTGATTTACAATTGGTATCAAAGTCTAACCCTATTTTGGTTTAACCACCTTAGGGAGATCCTTTCATTTGGCTATATTCATTTGTTGTGTTTGCTATTTGTTTGTGCACTTATACTGTTTTCATTGCATCACATGACTTCTCTAGCATCAAGTCCCCACCCAAATTCGATGGGTTAAAGCTCCCCATTTGGAAGGTCAAGATGAACCTCTTTCTTAAGTCCGTAGGGGTTAGAGTAGTTAAGGCCATAACCAAAAAATTCATTGAACCTCATGGTGATAAGGATACATGGTCCGAAGCAACTGCTAAGGACTATGAGGCCAATGCTAAAGCCCAATATGTACTTATACAAACATTAAATGATGATGATCTTTCTCATATAATTAATTGCAAATCCGCTTATGAGATTTGGAATGATTTAATCATTACTCATGAGGGGACGTCTCAAGTCAAGAGATCTAAAGTTGACTTACTTCGTTCTCAATATGAAAATTTTTTGTTGGCCCAAAGGCCTATCACCCTAGTTTTGATGATGATCAACTCATGAAGTTATGATTACTAATGATCTTGTGTTTAATAGTGACAGATTCATTATCAAGATCTTAGTAGGTGTGGAGCTTCAACAAAGGATTTAAAGACAAGTTGGAAGCTAGCACCGGTTGATTCACGAGCCTATGCATCAAGAACACATCTAGAGATGAGCTCGGTGGATTGCATTTGGACCAAGTCAAGAAGATGAGAAGCCTTCAAGTGAAGACTTCAAGAAGATGAAGACTTGGGTCTAGGTATAAGATTTAGTTTTTTTTTTAGTTAAAAATGTAAAGGATAGATAGTTGGTGGATTGCTCAAGTCTATATCATACACACACTCTTGATAGAATTGCTTTCATAAAAGAATTTTATTTATATGTTTAGAAAAAAAATTTTTATTTAGAAAAAGATTTTTCTTTGTGACAAAATATATATACTTTGGTTTTTGTATTTCTATCATACATATCTTTCAACCAAAACCAAGTTCAGAGCTTTATGATCAAAAACATAGATATTTCATTATGATTGTGTAGTGGATCATATCCATACACACTATGCTTTAATAAGTTCAAAATATCTTGTTTTTGTATTTTGTGAAGTTATGGAAAAACAAGTTTTAGAAAAACATGTTTTTAGAAAAAAAATAGTTTTTATTTTGATTGAAACTATTTTTTAGATTTACTGAGAATTTATGGGATTTTTATTAAGTTAAAAGACCTTTTTCCAAATCCCTTAACTGTGCAGTCTGAGGACTGACTGACAGGCCAAATCGGTCGACCGGGCGGTCGACTGCAGCAAGGTCGGGTCGACCGTCCAGTCGACCGGACGTGCACAGCCTTGTGCACGTTGTCAGCACAGTGGTCCGGTCGACCGTACGGTCGACCGCTGCAGAGAGTTCTGCTCTCTGGATTTCTGGGTCGACCGGGCGGTCGAGACGGAGGCTTCAACGGTCGGAAAAATGACCGTTGGCCAGTCGACCGGCCGGTCGACGGGCAGCTCTGACAGACCCCAACGGTCAGATTTTTCTGACCTCTATAAAAGGGGGTTTGGTCATTGTTATGAGCTAAGATTTTTGGAGATTTCTAAGCCAGTTTTCCCATCCTTTTAACAGAGTTTTCTCCACATATTTGAGTGCAAATACTTCCAATCAAAAGGGAAGAATTTATCAAGAGTAATTTAAAGTGTGATTCTTTGAGTTTTTCCTCCACCTTTCTAATCCTTGATTTTCTCACACCACACTTGAGCATCCATTGTTATATCTATCATATAGGAGAGTGTTGTAGTGAGAGTTTGTAATTGGTGATCAAAGTATTGTAGATCACCAAAGATTTCATCCTTGTACTTTGAGGAGACGGGCAAGTGTGCTCGTGGTGGTTTGGAGTTCGGTTGTGAACTCGTTGGTTCGAGGTGCGGCCTCGGCAAGCTTGTGGGAGCTTGCGTGTGTACGGGACTTGGGAGTCCGAGGGCTTGTAGGTGTTGCGGCACCGAGGAGAGATCCATTGGGATCTTGCATAGTGGAAATCCTTCGTGTGTCGAAGGCGGGATGTAGAGCAAGTGTGCTCGAACCTCGAAACAAATTCTTTGTGTTTGCGATTGCTTACTCTATCTCTCTTTCTCTCTTTGTCTCTTATATCTTGCATTACTTTATAGTCTTTATCTCTTATATGCATGATATACCCTTGTGCTCATAATTGCTATACTTGCTTGGGATTGTTGTTAACACTAGTATTCAACCAAGAGAGCCAACGCGGCACCTCAACCCATTTCAAGGGGAATCTAGAAGAGCTTGTCTAGAGCCCTGCAAAGGGAATTCGGCAACACTCTTGTGTTATACATAAGTATTTAATTAAAAGAAGTTTTTATTTGGTCATCTTAGTTTTAATTCCGCATCATTTGTTCATAAGTGACCATTAGATTAGCCATCACCTATTCACCCCCCTCTAGGTGATATTTTAATTGGTATCAGAGCTAGTGCTCTTGATTTGGGTCTAACAACCTAAGAGTTAAAGATCCTCCTTTTAGGCTAATCACAATATTTGTACACACACCATGGACTTCATGTCACCACCCACCTTTGATATTCTTAACATCCAAATTTGGAAGGTTAAGATGTCTTTGTACCTCAAAGCCTTAGGATTTCATGTCTATCTTGCCACCACTAATAATGCATATTCTTTAGATGGTAAGAATTTTGAGGCTAATGCAAAAGCCCTTCATGCTATCAAGTCAACCCTAAATGATGATTTATCTAGGGTTTCTAATGTTGAATCGGCTTTTGTAGTATGGAACATCATCACCTCCCTCGGCGAAAAGATCTATACTATGCGGGGAGTGACTCGGATGTTGGAAGCGATACCTCCAACAAGTGCTACATGGTCCAAGGGGATAACCCCCTTGAGGTAAACTCCGATTCCGATGATGAGGACATGTCATATGATGAGCTATCTACTTTTTGTCATCTATTGCTTGAAAAATATGACATGATTAAAAAGGAAAATAAAAATTTGAAAAAGAATATTGCTTGCATGCATGTAGAACAAGACTCTTTTAAATCTAACATTGCATGTTTAGAAAAAGACAACAATAATTGAAAAAGAATTTTGATGCCATGCTTAATGAAAAAGATTCTTTAGAAAATAAAATGGCATGCTTAGAAAAAGAAAACAATGATTTGAAAAATGAGAATGTTTCCCTCATGTCAAAATTGAATGATTTATGTGAAGGAAATATGTCTTTGAAAAATAAAATTGATTTGGTGGAAAAACAAAAGGAAGTTGTTTTTCAAGAAAACATTACTTTGAAAAGAAAATTTGTTGAAAAAGAAAAAGATTTTGTTTCACAAAAGAAAAGGAAAAATGATCATATATCTCATCATGCTTTACATGCCACCACAAATGAGATAAATGTTTTGAAAAATAAATGGATAATTTGAGTTCAACTTTGAACTCTTGTGCATTTAACCATACTAAGTTGGAGTCAATGTTTCAAAGAAACAAACTCCACACATTCATGCACATCATAACCATGCATTTGCTTATGTTGCACAACATGATCACACTCCTACACATAAGCATACTAAGGTGTACACATGTACACATTGTGGCCGCAAAGGCCATTTAGCAAAATATTGTTTTGATAAGAAACCTCATTTATATTTTGCTAAGTATAAAAGATTTTGGGATCCTTACAATAAAGCTAACCCCAAAGGACCCAAGAAAGTATGGGTACCAAAACCCCCACCCTTTGATTTTGATGTAGGTGAGGGCTCTCACAAAACGTGAGAGGATTGGTGCCTTGATAGCGGATGCAATGGACATGATGGACAAACTTTTGGATGCATTGCTATCAAGGAGATTTTGGTGGGAAAGACCACCATATTTGGAGCTTTGGAGTTGGTAACAATTTCTAAACTCCTATTTTTTTGTTCATGCTTGTTCATCCATAATATTCATAGCATGTTCATGTTTTAAGATTATTTGTGCTTCATGTGGTATGAACTAGTTTAAATGTAGATTTTATCAAAACTTGCATGTATACATGTACAAATAGTGAATTACAATTGATTCATATATTATTGAACTTCATGCTCATTTGTATCCACTATATGCATATGTATAGGCTAATTTTGATGATTCTCATTTATACACGTTTTTGCCAATTTTTAGTGATTTACTTCATGTATATGCGTGTCGAATTCAAATCTAATAAATATACATGTATACCGTGAGTCTCTTGCTTTCATGCAAATACATTTAATAGACTCTCTTATATTTGGGATATGTATGCATATTGTTAGGATTGGATAAACCATACATATACCATGAAGATTGTTATTTAATGAAAAATGATTTTTTAAATTGATTTGTTAAAAATGTGATTTATGATCTTTTTGAGCTAAATTAACTATTTTCATAATAATGCTACTTACATAACCTTTGAACACTCACTTTTAAGAAAATAGATAATTTTGAGCTTTATGGACTATGAGTGCTTGAACTTTTATGTATTTAGTATTATTCATGAAAAACATATGACTTCATATCTTTGAAGGATCTTTAACTAGTTTTTCAAAAACAATTTATACTAGTTATTTATTCTTCAAATAATTTTTTATATACACATGATTCTATTTCCTCAAAATTTATTTGATGCTTCATGATTTGAATATTAGTTTAAATGTTAGTTTTTGTCAACACTAGGATTTATACTTGTACATGTTATGGGCCACAAATAAATCTATTTATATTTGTGCTTAAATGCTTATTTGAACCCATTAGATGTGCTTGTATTGCTTAGTTTTGATGATCCCTACAATCTTAAACTTGTATTCGCCGTTTGGATTTGTATTATGATCATGTGTTTTCATTTCATGTATATGTGTATTTTTCCAAACTTTAAGATATACATGTATACCTTTGAGTCGTTTGCCTTTATTGCAAATCTACTTATATGGACTCAATTATGTTTTAGGGATATGTATGTATGCTTATTGTGTTGTCAAAATATACATATACCTTGAAATATAAATTTTGGTGTAATATAAAAATTTTTTTTAATGATTTTCATGTTTTCAAAATTTATGATAATTTGTGACTATTTAAAAAAAAAAAGAATATTGAGTTTTGTTGCTATTTTTCATAATGCCATGTTCCACATAACATTAGTACACTCATCTTTTCAATATAGACTTTATGGATACTAGAGTGTTTTTAGTGCCATGTGATTTACTTGTGTTTTATGAAAATTTTTTGATTTATTCCTTGATTGAAGGATTCCGTACTAGTTGTTAAACATTTTCATTTAACTAGTTCGAATTCTTCATATGGTAGATTATATGATGTATACACTTAAGCTTAATTTTTCAATTGGTATCATTGGATATTTTCATTTGGTATCAATATGATTCTTGTTGTATATATTCATATTTTGCTTTCCTATATATATGTATGTATCACTTTCCATTGATATAATTCCTTCATACATATATATGATTTGTTGTGTGCTTAAGCTAAAATTGATTTACATATTTAAAGCACAAAGATTGTTAATGCTAAGCTAAATTCAAATCTTATTTTTAAAAAGCTTATGCATTAGTTTCTCAAATTGGTATCTATATGGTTGATCATTACTTTACAATTGATCATTTCTACTTTGATATCAAAATTCAAAATTTATGTTATAAGAAAAATTCAAAATTTTTTTGTATTGCCTATATGCAAGGAGAGCTTAACATCTCTTCTACATATAGATTCATGTTGAGTGTATTGTGTATTGAGGAGCTTAACATCTCTTCTTTATATGGTACACGTGTGTAGGGGGAGCTTCACATCTCCTCTTATGCATTACATAATATGTGTTATGTGAATTGGGGCTTATCATCCCTTCTTCATGTAATGCATATGTGTAGGGAAGCTAACTTAGCGTCTTCCTCTTCATGAATGTATATCGCATATAACCTCTTATTGATTTAATTGCACCCCTCTTTGATGACTTTGTTTTTGACAAAAAGAGGGAGAAGATTTGTTTGATGTATTTTACTTTGAACCCTTTGTTGATGATTGACAAAAAGGGGGAGAAGTATTTATAGATTTTATATGCATGTCTTCCTTGCTTAAGGGGGAGTAAGATTTGTGTTGATGCATATGTGTTTTGTGATTTGTTAAATGTATGGAGATAAGATTTATAATGTATGGAGATAAGATTTATGATTACTTGGCATGTTGTATTTACATACATTGCATACATATTTATGTGCTTTATTGTCATATCCATTTATTTATGTCTATGCATGAGTTAAGGGGGAGCTTCCTTGAAGTTTTACTTTAATCCATGCATATATAACTCCATGATTTTTGTCATCATCAAAAAGGGGGAGATTGTTGGCCCAAAGGCCTATCACCCTAGTTTTGATGATGATCAACTCATGAAGTTATGATTACTAATGATCTTGTGTTTAATTAGTGACAGATTCATTATCAAGATCTTAGTAGGTGTGGAGCTTCAACAAAGAATTTAAAGATAAGTTGGAAGCTAGCACCGGTTGATTCACGAGCCTATGCATCAAGAACACATCTAGAGATGAGCTCGGTGGATTGCATTTGGACCAAGTCAAGAAGATGAGAAGCCTTCAAGTGAAGACTTCAAGAAGATGAAGACTTGGGTCTAGGTATAAGATTTAGTTTTTTTTTTAGTTAAAAATGTAAAGGATAGATAGTTGGTGGATTGCTCAAGTCTATATCATACACACACTCTTGATAGAATTGCTTTCATAAAAGAATTTTTATTTATATGTTTAGAAAAGAATTTTTTATTTAGAAAAAGATTTTTCTTTGTGACAAAATATATATACTTTGGTTTTTGGTATTTCTATCATACATATCTTTCAACCAAAACCAAGTTCAGAGCTTTATGATCAAAAACATAGATATTTCATTATGATTGTGTAGTGGATCATATCCATACACACTATGCTTTAATAAGTTCAAAATATCTTGTTTTTGTATTTTGTGAAGTTATGGAAAAACAAGTTTTAGAAAAACATGTTTTTAGAAAAACAGTTTTTATTTTGATTGAAACTATTTTTTAGATTTACTGAGAATTTATAGGATTTTTATTAAGTTAAAAGACCTTTTTCCAAATCCCTTAATTGTGCAGTCTGAGGACTGACTGACAGGCCAAATCGGTCGACCGGGCGGTCGACCGCAGCAAGGTCGGGTCGACCGTCCAGTCGACCGGACGTGCACAGCCTTGTGCACGTTGTCAGCACAGTGGTCCGGTCGACCGTACGGTCGACCGCTGCAGAGAGTTCTGCTCTCTGGATTTCTGGGTCGACCGGGCGGTCGACCGGAGGCTTCAACGGTCGGAAAAATGACCGTTGGCCAGACGACCGGCCGGTCGACCGGCAGCTCTGACAGACCCCAACGGTCAGATTTTTCTGACCTCTATAAAAGGGGGTTTGGTCATTGTTTTGTGTTAAGATTTTTGGAGATTTCTAAGCCAGTTTTTCCCATCCTTTTAACAGAGTTTTCTCCACGTATTTGAGTGCAAATACTTCCAATCAAAAGGAAGAATTTATCAAGAGTAATTTAAAGTGTGATTCTTTGAGTTTTTCCTCCATCTTTCTAATCCTTGATTTTCTCACACCACACTTGAGCATCCATTGTTATATCTATCCTATAGGAGAGTGTTGTAGTGAGAGTTTGTAATTGGTGATCAAAGTATTGTAGATCACCAAAGATTTCATCCTTGTACTTTGAGGAGACGGGCAAGTGTGCTCGTGGTGGTTTGGAGTTCGGTTGTGAACTCGTTGGTTCGAGGTGCGGCCTCGCAAGCTTGTGGGAGCTTGCGTGTGTACGGGACTTGGAGTCCGAGGGCTTGTAGGTGTTGCGGCACCGAGGAGAGATCCATTGGGATCTTGCATAGTGGAAATCCTTCGTGTGTCGAAGGCGGGGATGTAGAGCAAGTGTGCTCGAACCTCGAAACAAATCCTTTGTGTTTGCGATTGCTTACTCTATCTCTCTTTCTCTCTTTGTCTCTTATATCTTGCATTACTTTATAGTCTTATCTCTTATATGCATGATATACCCTTGTGCTCATAATTGCTATACTTGCTTGGGATTGGTTGTTAACACTAGTATTCAACCAAGAGAGCCAACGCGGCACCTCAACCCATTTCAAGGGGAATCTAGAGGAGCTTGTCCAGAGCCCTGCAAAGGGAATTCGGCAACACTCTTGTGTTATACATAAGTGTTTAATTAAAAGAAGTTTTATTTGTCATCTTAGTTTTAATTCCGCATCATTTGTTCATAAGTGACCATTAGATTAGCCATCACCTATTCACCCCCCCCTCTAGGTGATATTTCATTTTTAATGCTTGAAAATGAAAGTATTGATGAGATGCTTACTCTGTTTACCAAAATTACTAATGGATTATCTTCTTTAGGTGACACCATTGACGATGACAAAAACATTCAGAAGGTCATTAGAGCTCTCCCCAAAGGTTAGGAAGTCAGGCGACAACCCTAAAGGAGCTCAACGATAGAGAGGAGATGGACTTCTCTGGCTTCATCGAAAATCTCAAAACCTATGAGATGGAAATGAAGGTGAGAGAAGAAAGGGAGACTCCAAAGAAGAAAGTAGTGGCTTTCAAGGCTACTCCCTCATACTTTGTTGAAGAAGAATGTCAGAAGATGCTGATGAGGACTTTGTCATGCTCATTAGGAAAGTGGGTAAGATGTTTTATAAGAGGGGAAGACAAAGTAACTTCTGAAGAGGAAGATATCAATGAAGATTTGAAAAGAAGGAGGAGATGGGTCCTTACTTTCATTGTAAGAAGACGGGCCATCTAATTGCGGATTGCCCCTCATTTCAAGCCACTACCTCCAAGAACGTGCATAATTTAAGAAGAAGGCGATGGTAGCCACTTGGGATGATTCGAAAATGAATTCCAAAGAGGAGATTGATGCCGCACATGTTTGCTTCATGGTAAACGGAGGGAGACTTTCATGGTAAATCTCGAGACCTCTTTAGAAGATGATGATTTAACTATAGATGAACTTACATATTTTTTTGAAGAATTACAAAATAGATATGAAATTTCTCTTGTACAAAATAAAACATTGAAAAGAAAAATGACTTTTTCAAGAATAAGCTTGAAATTATTTTTAAAGAGAAAAATGACTTATCTATTTCTTTTGAGAAAATGAAAAAGGATTTTGATAAATAAACTTGTTTGTAAGGGTAAAAGCCTTAATATTACTTTTAGCAAAAATGAATTTTTGGATATCCAAAAACGTATTGATGTTTTGGATACATGAACAAATTTGCTTCTATATTTCTAAAGGGAAAAACCCAAAGGAAACATACAACCTCATTCATCTCACACACACCAAGAAAAATATGTAAAACATGCACATACACATCAACATAAGCATGCTTTCATGTATGACAAAGTGTACACATGTGCACATTGGGGCCGCAAAGGCCATTTAGCAAAATTTTGTTATGCTAAGTTAAACAAAAATGTTTGGTGTTCGAGAATGTACTTATCCTATAGGACCCAAAAGATTTGGGTATAAAAAAACACACCCAACTTGATTGATATAGGTGTGTCATCCTCCTCTAAGACATAGGAGGAGATGGTGCCTTGGTGGTGGATGCATCGTAACTCAAAGGATCAACCGTCATATTGCATTACTATCAAGTAGCACCTATTTTGGAGATTGCCTATGATTTGGTAACTTCTCCATTTAAAAATTTCATTTTTAGCTAGATCTATATATGCATAAGAATAGCTAGCTTTTCTTTTGTGGAATATGCTTTAGTTATGAATACATGATTTTTGTAGTTTTATGGCTTGCTTAGATTCAAACTAGTCCATGTTACATTAACATTACTTTTGTTTTTTACTAGCCCATCAATTGCTTGCCCATGTTTATAGTATTTTCCTATACTCACTTAGTTGATAAATATCTTTGCATGTATGTGTGCATAAATTAATTTATTTGCTCATATACATGTATATATACTTTGTTTGTATATCTATCTTGTTATTGGATATCATATTTAAACTATATTTAAGCAATAAATTAAGATAGCAATTACGTGCCTCAACTCTTATCTAGAGGATGACGAGGAGAAGTTCAGAACCCGTTATGGGCATTCAACTTCAATATCTTATTTTTTTTAATTGCTTGACATATGATTTAAATTATTGAAATTCTTTTTATTATAATAAAAAATTATTTTGATATCATTTTTGTGTTTTTCATGCCTATAAGATTTTTGTGTTATTTCTCTATTTTATGTATAAAAAATATCCAATTTAAAATATTTTTCAAAGCACTTAATTCATATTTTCTAAAACTGTTTTTTGGGTAGTTCCGATCGACCGACCGGTCGACCGAATTTGGAATAGGTCGGTCGATTGTGCCATCGACCGAGGGAACCTGAAACAAAAAAAAAATTGACCTATGCTGGTCGACCGACTGTAACCGAGATGCTCTCGGTTGGACCTCGGTCAACGGGCGGTCGATTGTGAGTCATGTCTGTTAATTTTTTACCTGTTTTAAAAACCATAAAATCCCTAATCTCTCTCATTTTCTCTCCTCCACTGACTCTTTCCTCTTCTCCTCCCTAATTCCCTTCATCCCATCTCTCCTAAACCCCTTCCAAACTCAATTAATCCATAAAATTTGTTGGATCTCTCCTCAAAACTTCAGATTCGCTTGTTTTCAAGGAGAAATTTCGGTCTCTTCAAGGTATACTCCCTAAATCTTCCCAATCTTCTTTATTTCATAATTTTCCTTGAAATCTTTCTAAAATTCTTACCTAAATCTTGTTTATCATCTTCCTAGCTTTATCATGTCCAGGAGGCTTAGATCTGAGAAGGGTAAACAACCCAAATCCTCATTAAATCCCTTTTCTTCTCAAAATGCATATCATAGGTTTTCTGTTCTCCATAATAAACTTATAATTTTTGGTAGAACTGTTGTGCTCGCAGATTTTGAGCACATAAATCTTGCAAATATTTTGGACACAAGCTCTCTTGTATACCTAGTCACCATTAAGAAATCCGTCTACCCTGAGCTTGTGCATTATTTCTACTCAAATCCGACCTTTCAAAACAATCATATCAGATCTAGAGTTCTGGGCAAGGATATTAACATTTCTTTAGATTAATTTGCCCATTTGCTACATCTCTCCTGTGAGGGTATAGATACTATAATGTTGATATACATGATTTAAATATTCTGACGGTGAATCTTCCCTCACTGCATCTCTCTTACTTCACGATGTTGATGACCTGGCCTTAGTTAGAAACGAGGAGGTGAAGTATTACAAGCTCACCGCCCAGGTCCAACTAAGATAGTGTTCTATAATCTCCTGCCAAAATCAGGAGAATATAGTTATGCTCGGGGTTCTGCTCCCCTCTTGATTTATTACCTTCTGAAAGGCATTAAAGTTAACATTCCTAAGCTCATAATTGATTTCATGGCTTCTGAGCACCTCCTGATCCCAAATCGGCACTTACCATTTGGGATGCTTATTACCCGACTCCTCAAATAATTAAAATTTGATCTTTCTGCTTAACGGTTCATCGAACCATCTGTTGATATCAACAGTACTGTCCTTAAGAGGATGCATGCTAGGAGGATGCTCCTGCTCCTCAGTCCCTCCTATCATTCCTGCTATTGCCCCTGGATCCTCTTCAGCCTCTCAGCCTCTGTTGATCCATAACAGCTCTATCTGCTCGGCTTCGTGAACATGATCAGAAGATGACCACACAAATTTTGAAAGGATAGAGCACGGAGTTCAGAACGACCTACAATATATCTGCTCATCCATTCGGTATCTTCAGACGTGCGTCGACGAGACCTATAGTAGGAATGCTTGGCCTGTTTCTTTTGAGAGGCCACGCGCAGTCTCTTCCTGCATCGGGCTCTCTGTTGATACCTGGGTACCTCCTCTAGCTCCTTCCGAGGCACCAGCTCCTCCTGAAGATCCAGACTTTCAGGAAGAGAACCCCTTTTATGTTGATGACAAAAAGAGGGAGAGAGATTTTGTGGAGTTATCTTGGAGTTTCTTATTTTTCATGTCTTTATTTATATACTTTTTTATGTGGACATGTAATATTGGTGTTTGGACATGTGTATTTATATTGTAGCACTTATATTTTATGGTTTGGAGCTTGTTTTGAGATGGCATGAGCCTTTGTGCGGACAAATTTCTATTATAATATCATTGTTGTCTTTGAAAAGTTAATCTATTTTTATTGTTAATATTTGATGCTATATCTTCGGAGTATGATATGTGGTGTGTTTTGTTTGTGAGTATTCTTTGTAAACCAACCATTTACCAATTGTTTTGGAGGTTAGGAGGTTATTGGTTGGTTGGAGAAAACTATTTGTGTATATACCTTTATAATTCTGTATTCTTGGCATGCATAGATGGGTTGCATAGAGCTTAATTGATATATCTTATTCATATGTTTTTATTGATGCATGTTACCTATATATCACATTTGATATATGCATGTGTTTAGGGGGAGTTTCGCTTGAAGTCTCTTCTCAAAATTATTTGTGATAACTCCATGTGTTTTTGTCATCATCAAAAAGGGGGACATTGTTGGCCCAAAGGTCATTAGCCCTAGTTTTGATGATAACAAAACTATGTAGTTATATTTTAACAATCTTGTTTAGCAAAGTTCAGGTTAACTCTTTGTTGCATTTCAGCTCCATCACAAGACTCACACATTTGGAAGCCAAGAAGATGTAGATCCCAGAAGCTAAGTACATATACGAGCTCAATGGTCAAGATTGCAAGAGAAGACTATATCAAGATTTGTATTTTTACTTTTTGTATTTTAGATAGAATTTATTGTCGTTTATTAAAACTAAGATGATATAGGTTGATAGCTCTTTTGGGATTGACACACACACATCTTTCATATTTCTAAAGTATTTTAAAAAGAGTTCAAGACTATTCTCTTAGTCGTTTTCAAGATCGAGTTTCGGAAAAATGAGTTTCAGAAAAACTGGTTTTCGATTTAGAAATGTGTCTCTACAAAATATAGTTCTAACTTTGTTTTGTGTTAATCCATGATCACACACTGGTTCTATCAAGTCCCTAAAACTCTATTTTGTGTTTAAAGATCAAAGTTTATTTTATCAGAAAAAGATTGGTTTCGAAAAGATCTCCATAACAAGCTTTTGGCCTAAGGTCGGTCCACTGACCGGTCGACCGTAGGCAGAGTAGAATTGCTCTGTCGGTCGACCGAGCGGTCAACCGACATGCACCAAAGTGCATTGTGTGCACTTTGATCGACCGTGCGGTCGACCGACTGCAAGAGTTTTGCTCTCGGTTAGGTCCGGTTAACCGTCCCGGTCAATCGACAGAGAGCTTTGCTCTTAGGTTAGGAAAAATAGTCAACCGACCAGTCGACCACTATCTCCAACGGTCAGAAGTCCGACCATTGCAGTCGACCTACCGGTCGACTGACAGAAGGATTTCCTTTTGATTTTCCCAACAGCTATATTTCAGTTTGTCTTTTTCTGGGTCTTTTCCCAACAGCTCTTTTGAGTTATCTCCTCATGTTTTCATCCCCTATATATAGTGGGATTGTAGAAAAACCCAAAAACAAGTTGAAGAAGTTTGAATAAGTTTTATTGGTTTACAAGAAGATTCAATCAAGTTTTAGTCTTTTTCTTAAAAGACTTTCTTTTGAGCCAAAATTTCACATTCTTGATTTTTAACTTGAGCCTTCCCTTTACCTGTTTACAAGCTATTTGCACTACACAATCTCAAAGAGTTTCTCCTCCTCATCTTGGTTATAGGATTGTACTTGTGAGCCTTTTATGATCAAGTGAAGATCATCAATTTCCT
>JAVJIF010018871.1:0-78592 GCA_038442645.1 Agave tequilana | reverse complement strand
TGAAAGTTTGAAAGACAATGATGAAACTCCAAAATTCTTTCATTACAGGCCAAGTGCACAACGTATGATGGAGAAAATGGGATATAACCTTACCAAAAGGTCTGGCTTGAATTTCGATAAAGGAAGAAGAATACTACTTCGATCTTTCTTGCTAAGAGGGAAAGCATCTGATTACTATCAGTAAACTCAAAAGAGATGGGTCATGTATCAATGCCAAGCCCATCAGACTTTGAATCAGAAGAGTCTCTATATCATGACCACCCACAGGCACGTCATCGTGGGAGTCAGATATCAGTGTTGAATTATCTTAGAAAATCTTTCAGTGAACATGGTTTCAACTAGCTATCTAGAAGAGGAGGATGATTAAATAATTCAGTCAGATATTAATCCCTAGATTAATCACTTGAACACTCTCTGGGACATACGCTTTGAGCAGCGCGAGCCGCCCACAGAGGATAAGGTGACCCAAATCAATCTGGGAAGTGAGGCTAACCCAAGCCTATCTTCGTAAGCGAGAGTTTATCGCCTTCTGAGAAAGAAGACCTAATACATCTTATACGAGAGTATATAGATGTCTTTACTTAGAACTATGAGGAAATGCCTGATCTCCATCCACAGGTGGCCATGAATCACCTCAACATTAAACCAGTCAAGTAGCAGCAACGATGATTTCATCCAGAGATTATGGAAGCAATCTAATCAGAAGTTAGGAAGCTCCTAAACTCAGGTTTCATCAGAGAGGAGCAACATCCTAATTGGGTTGCCAACATTATTTCCATTCTCAAGAAGAATAGGAAGATTCAGATTTGTATAGACTTCCGCGATCTGAACGCCACTTGTCCCAAAGACGAGTTCCCTTTCTCCATCATGGATGTCCTGATTGACAAAACGTGCGGTTTCAAGAGGATGCCCTTTATGGATGGCTTCTTAAGATATAATCAAATCAAAATGTATCAAGAATATGAGAAGCATACATTCTTCAGAACGCCACTGGGAGTGTACTGTTACACCGTGATGGCTTTTGATTGAAGAACGTAGGGCAACATGCCAACGGGTGATGAATACAATTTTTCATGAGCACATATGCAAGACCGTAAAGTGCTACATAGACTATATTGTAGTGAGGAGCAGCGACAAAGGCGATACATAATAGATCTAAAGAGAGTATTAGACATCATGCGAGCACATCAACTGAAGATGAACCCAACCAAGTCCTTCCTGGGGGTAGCCAGTAGCAGGTAGCAGGTTCTTTGGATTTGTTGTTACATCCAAAAAAAATTCACCTCGACCCTGAAAAAATCCGTGCCATTCAGGAGATGCAAGCTCCGAGAAACCTCAAAAAACTAAGAGGTCTGGCTTACATTCGGAGATTCATATGAAATGTCTCGGGACGTTGCCAACCTTTCACCAAGCTAATGAAGAAGGGAGCCTCATTCGTTTGGGATAATGTTTGCCAAGAAGCATTCGAGGAAATTAAGTGATGCCTCACACGCCCCCCTGTCCTGGCAGCTCCAGTATCAGGAAAACCCTTCCTAGTATATGTTAGAGCTATGAATCATTACTTGAGAGCTTTACTAGCCCGGAATAATGACCAGGGATATGAGCAAGCAGTCTATTACCTAAACATGACCATGATCAAAGCTGAGCATCGCTACAATCTGATCAAAAAAGAGTGTCTAGCTTTGATTTTCGCTATCCAGAAGATGTGACACTACCTTGTGGTTTAGACTATTCATGCCATCTTGAAAGTCAATCTGTTGAGATTGCTTATAATGAAACCATCATCGCTAAACGGTCAATTGATAAAATAGGCTATATTGCTCTAGCAATATGAGATGTAATTCCTGCCACAGAAAGCTACAAAAGGTCAAGCAGTGGTAGATTTCTTGGCTGAACATCTAAATTCAAGAATAATCAAACTTTATGAAAATCTCCCAGATGAGATTGTTGAAGTTTGCATAACTCAAACATCTTTTGAAGAAAAAGTCTGGCAACTATTCTTTGATGGTGCATCAAAATGGGTCCTAGAGGAAACATCATAGCAGGAGTGTGGGTAGTACTTGTATCTCCATAGAACGTGATTCCTTGTGCATTCTCGTTAGCTGAGTTGTGTTCCAATAACATAGCAGAATACAATACTCTATTAATCAGAATGCAACTTGCAGAAGAGATTGGCATCAAGCATCTTGAAACATACGATGATTCAAAACTCATCATTAACCAGGTTCGTGGGGATTACGAAGTCCAACATGAAGACTTAGTCCCTACCACAATGCAACCATCAATATGACAGAAAAGTCCAAAAGCTTCTACATCAACCATGTACCTCACCAACAGAATATACATGCAGATGCATTGGCATCCCTCGCCATTTTATTGGCTTTTCCAGCTGGAGCAACAGAGAAGGTACTCGTACACAGCCGTGACCTGCACTTTCTGAAGTTCGCCCTTGAAGATAATCAGACTCGAGAGCGAAGCCTTCAAATTCAAAGAGGTTCTTGAAACCTTAACAGGTCCAGAACTTAGAGATTGGCGATTCTCATTCATCAACTATGTCTTATATGACATATTACCCGATGATTCCAAGGAGGCAGCTACCATCAGAAAGAAAGCGCCTTGAATCTACTACAATGCGATCACACAAATATTATATCGCAGATCGTATAATGGAATCCTGCTCGCTGCCTTTCGCGCAAAGAGCCAAAGGAAGCCCTCATGGAAGCTCACGATGGTATATGCGAAGCCTACCAACTCGGAGCAAAAACTTGGGGACCGACTCTAAAGACTTGGCTACTACTGGCCAAAGATAATTTCTGACGTTGTTGCTTATGTTAAGCGGTGTCACGCCTGTCAGATCCACGGTGACTTCATCCACCAAACACCGGGACATTTTCACCCCACATCTTTTTCATGGCCATTCGAGATGTGGGGAATAGACTTCATCGGACCCCTCACTCCTCCAACATTCAAAAGACATAGGTTCATTCTAGAAATAACTGATTAATTTTCAAAATGGGCGAAAGTTATCCCCTGAAGAAAGTAAAGACATCCGAGGTGGTCATGTTCATCAAACATCACGTCCTATGCCGCTTTGACATGCCACGATGAATCATCCATGATAATAGACCTCAGTTCGTCAGCTAAGCATTTCAGAGATTCTGTAATAATTCAGAATCTAGAGTGTGTCTTCAATGACATACTATCCAGCTGCCAACAGCCTAGCAGAAGTGTAACACCCCATTCTCGGAATACGTAATTAGATACATATTCAGGTTTTTCCATTGTATTATTTTTATTTACTTTTTGCAATTATTTTATTTTATGATTAATTATGTGATCGTTTGCATTGGATCTGGATTCGTGGACTTGGAGTCAGCCCTAGTCTGAAACGGGGACCCAATCTTAGTGTATTGCTTGATTTAATCTTTTTGGTAGTCAGATTTGACCGATTTCAGTTTCAAACACTATTTTTCAATATTTTTAAAATTTTCATGATTTTCAGAATTATTTTAATAAAACCTCCAAAATCGGGATTAATTGGTACCGCCGATTGATTCTTAGATTTTTAAATAAAAAACGGAGTCAAATTTCTAGAAATTGCTTTCACATTTTTTTTTCTTATAATAATAATTACTATTCTAATATATTTTTAAAATTTTTCTGAATTTATCAAAATCCAACCAGATTCAGTGTCGACCGGTATCGACGATAGATTTCAAGATTTCTAATTTGAAAATAAGATTGAATTTCTTAAATCTGACTTCACCATGGTTCTCAGTATAATATTCTTAAATCTGATTTCACCGCAGAATATTATAATTTTCGTTGTTAATTACATTATGAATATTTTTCAAAACTAAAAGATCTATAATACATTCATTATATGCATGTATTATTTGTGGAAACATGAACATGTTGCATGTATAAAAGAAAATTTTAATTCTTTATCCTAATCACTAAGTTAAAACAATGGTGATTTGTTTAATATGAAAATTCGAATACTATTAATAATATAAATGACAAGGCAAATTATAATGCTTTACTATCTGATAAGGAACCAATTTGCAGCCATCTTATAAGATATCAAAATCTCATCTGTGACATCATCAATGTCTTAATAAAATGAATAGAATAGATAATAAATATTTTCCTCTAGTTCATGTATAGTTCTTAATGTTTTGATCAAGTATATGCTTAAACTATTTTTACAAAATATCTGAATTACATGTTAATACTTAAACTTTGACTCTAATTGTGTATTCCGTGACATTTGACAAAATAAATTTCTTAACTATTATTTAGCGCGCGCGCGCGCGCACACACACATATATATAGACACACACACACCCCTTAAATATTTGAAATAGTCAAATACAATGTATATATGCTTTATCATAAACCATTATGATATAATTTGTTCGTTTTGAAATTAAGGCTACAAGAAAAACTTTATAACTACCTTCCTAATGGGGGAAGACTCTGACAATTACCCAAAGACTTTATAGGTATAATAAAAGGTGTCAAATGTCATAATAATGTGGTCATGAAGAGTTAAATATCTGACTGTCACCACTTGAAAATGAAAGGTTGTTAAGCCATTTGTCTGACCTTGAAAACATAAAGTCATCTGACTAAGGGTTTTTCCACGAGTATAGTCCTAATTTTATCGAAAAAGATGGGGTTAAGTTCATAGTAGAGTTCACTGACAGCGAAATTCCAAACTACTTGATTGAGAGTTGGTTCCATGAAAGAGATTCAATATGGTAGTAACAAGCTGGATTGGTGATGCTATTGTGGAGCATCAACCTGGATATCCGCTCACTCAATAGTTGAGGACTTACTGTATGTGTCTTTCATCAAAATCTGGTTAAAGAGGCCTAATTCAAGGCGTAGTCCATTATGTCTCTCTGGTGGCGATGAATTTACTAAGGGTAAATTCAAGGCCGTAAGCTATTTACCCGAATCCACAGTATGAGGTTGCCTAACTTTATTCGTGTTTTATGTTTTACGATTTGTATTTTTGATTTATTTACAACGTATTATTTTATTCTGTCTTTCTTGAAAACTCAAGGTTTTTGGGGGGACTGTTGGATTTTTTTGAATTAAAATAAAGGGCAAAGCTTTCATTTTAAAATTTGGTTTACCAAGTCAACTTTGATCAAATCTCAGGATCTAAATCAGTTGACCCAACTACTCAGATTTTCTGTTAGAGTTATTACAACAACTTGGAATTTAAAGCTATAAATAGACCCTCACTCTAATAGCAAGAGGCACAACTCATTTCTCTTTTTTCATCTTAAAAGAAAACCTGAAGACTACTCTTCGTGAGAATGGCTTCAGAGTTAAAAAGAATTTTTTATCTTCATTTTTCTATGCAACTTCTTTATTTGACAGAGGCTCTACCCACCATCCTGAGCTGAGTGCTGGTAAATCTGGGGGATCCTTTACCGCTAGGGGACAAGGTCGATTCAACGTCTGGACAAGGAGACAGGCTTTTGATCCTTTATGGCAGCGATATCGCGACTGCATTTCCAAACTAGATTCATTTTGTTTTAGTTTAAACTATAATTGTTGTTGCATGCTAGAATAATTGTTATTATATCTTAATTTAATTTTGTAAGAATATTATATGTTTTAAAAAAATAGTATAAAATTTCCAACAGTTTCTTCATCTCATGCCATATTAAAATGTTTGTTTTCATGAATGGTTGACTACCATTGCATAGGAGAGCGGGGACGCATGGTCTTTCAAACTTCAAACTCAGTGAACAAATAGACAAGTGAGGAAAGTTGAAATAATAGCACTTCTTGTTGTCAGCCCCAAAACAATCAATGACGGGATTCAGAGCTCAGCGCAGACCACGCGCATTGGCCAGCGGGCTGGCCCTGGCCCTAGCCCTAATCCAATCCAGCCTGAGTTCACTCTTCAGTTTGGTTTCATCTCTACCGACGTTTAAACTGTGAGCCATTAGAGAGAGAGAGGAGAGAGAGAGGAGAGGGAGAGAAATGGCCAACGAAAAAGTGATGAGATGATAGAAATTGAAGAGTTGATGAGATGATAGAAATTAAAGAGGACCTTTCATCTCAACTCTCTCTCCCCTCTCCTCTCCTTCTCCTCTTGCTGTGCTCTTTTCTGAAAAGTTGAGAGCCCATCCCCGTACTAGGGGTGCCATCGGATCGGATACGGATCGGATATTACCTCTACCATATTCATATCCGCACCCAATCTTCGGATACGGATACGGATATTGGCGGATGTAGAAAAATGATATCCGTATCCATCAAAATCGGATATCAGATATAAATCGGATATTAGCGGATCGGATGCGGATACTAATCGGATATGTAAAAAATGGATATGATTAAAGATAAACTAAACAGAAATACTTATATTACTTTTTATCTCATCTACTACAATATTAAATGTGATACATACTATGATATTATTGTGTACATATCAATACATTCATCATATTCATTGTCATTTAACTTCTATTATAATAAATTACACGTCCTCCGGTGCTAAATGCCGATTCAGATGCCATGGTTGATGTCGAAATACTCAAAATATCTTTTGGTACTCTTGCAAGAATCGAATACTTTCCACTATTATTTTTTCACCAACTCAAAATATCAAAATTTAATGCCTTATTCCATTGAAGAATAGCCTCCTCCATACCGATATCATTATGAAGCATGCAACATTCGGATATCAGATCGGATACGAATAAGATATTATGTTTACCATATTCGTATCCGCACCTACCTTTCGGATACGGATACGAATACGAATATTGACGGATGTGAAAAAATGATATCCGTATCCGGATTGGAGGCGGATTCGGATGCGGATATCCGCAGATAATCCGTATCCGGTGGCACCCCTACGTAGGCCCCTTTGCCTGTAAACTAAAAATATGTTTTGCTTTCAAAATTTTGCTTTGTTTCTTTTTGGGGAAATAGTCTTTAGGCTCGGGCTGTAAAATTCTCATTTAAGAAAGTCCCTATAGTTTGCAACGAAGTGGAAAAACCTCTTGACCCAATTGGTTGTGTGTACAGGTCCCTGCCCCCACTCAAATTTTTTAATACCCATTTTGCCTTTTATTAGATGTCTTGTCTTAGTTCATTTGAGTGGCCAACATGATGAGCATTTAATTATCCTCACGCGCTAGGCGTGGGGCCAGCTTAGAGGCTCTATTTTTGTCTACTCTCTTCTAATTTCTGTCCACCTTAAGGTGGACAATTTTTTACATTGATAATTTTTTAAGAGAGAATTTTTTTTTACATGGATGCTATATTTCTGTCCAATTTTTTTACAACGATAATATATTTTTGTCCACTCTCAATGGATGTTAAATGCGCATTAAATTTTTTTCCCCAGAGATTTACCATTAGCAATTTAGTTATAATTAGAAAATTATTCATAACATATAAATATTTATTTATTTATCTTTAACTTATAAATTTTGTACACTTCTAATATTCTGTTTACGTTCGCCAAAATTTTGTCCACACCTTCTCAAAATAATTTTCCATCTTCTTAAATATTTTGTCCACCTTGCTAAATATTTTGTATACCTTATCAAATATTTTGTCCACTTTCTCTAATATTTTATTAACTTATTCTAATATTTTATCTGCCTACTTTAGAAAAGTTTTTTTTTAATGCTCTAGGGATTTTCTCACATGAACAACTTTTCACAGGGACTCAAAGACAATTTTCTCTCTTAAGGTCAATCTTACTCAACTTCTGTTAACTTTTTAATATTTTTGTCTATCTTTCATTCTTTTTGTCCACTTTTGTCAATTTCTATCTAATTTTATAAATTTCTAGAGTAGGTAGACAAAATATTAGAGTAAGTGGAAAAAATATTAGAAAAAGTGAACAAAATAATTAAATATAAAATAGGATTTCTATCGACCTTACTGAACTTCTATTTACATTTTTATATTCCTGTCTATCTTTTCTTTCTTTTTTTTTGTCAACCTTTCTCAATTCCTGTCTAATTTTATAAATTTTTAAAGTAGGTAGACAAAATATTAGAATAAGTGGACAAAAAATTAGTGAAAGTGGACAGTATATTTGACAAGGTGGATAAAATATTTAAAAAGGTGGACAAATATCTTGAGAAGGTGGACAAAGTGGACAAAATATTAAACAAAATAAATTGGTGATGTAGATTATAATAAACATTCCAAAAAATTATCTCTACAAAAAGTTTATTAGTGCAAAAAAATTGTCCAACATGAGGTGGACAGAAATATGAAAGAATGGTTAAAAATATAGCCTCCAAGCCATTATCATCAATCTCATGTTCCAGGAAAAGGACAAAAGAATAAAAGGACAAAATTAAAACTTAAATATAAAATAGGGTTTCTATCGACCTTACTCAACTTCTATTTACTTTTTTACTGTCTCTTTTTTTTTGTCCAACTGTGTCACTTTCTTTCTAATTTTATAAAATTTTAAAATAGGTGGACAAAATATTAAAATAAATGGACAAAAATTAGTGGAAGTGGACAGAATATTTGACAAGGTGGAAAAAATATTTAAGAAGGTGGACAAATATTTTGAGAAGATGGACAAAATGGACAGATATTAAACAAAATAAATTGATGAGCTAGATTATAATAAACATTCCAAAAAAATTATCAATGCAAAAAAAATGACCAACATGAGGTGGACAAATGTTTTGAAAAGGTGGACAGAATATTAAACAAAATAAATTAGTAAACTAGTTTATAAATAAACATTCCAAAAAAATTATCTCTGTAAAAAAAATTTATCAATGCAAAAAAAATAACCAACATGAGGTGGACAGAAATATAAAAGAGTGGACAAACATATAGTCTTCATGTCGCTGTCATCAATCTCATCTTCTATGAAAAGGATTAAAAAAAAAACAAAAGATAAAAAGACAACACATCACATAGAGCCAGCTAAACAAAGGCAATTGAGGCAATATGAAAATAAAATGTATAATGTGACGGGGACAGGGAACTGCACACAAGCAATTAGGTCAAGGGGCTTTTTCACTTCGTTGCATACTATGGGGAGTTTCTCACATGAAAGTTTCACAGTAGGGACCTAAAGACTATTTTCCCTTTCTTTTTTTTATTTTGGCAAGTCCTTGTTTGACTTCATCAACACCGACTATTCAGAGATTAGTCCTTATGAATCTATCTGATTTGTGTGAATTAATATTAATACCTAAATATTAAAGACATGAGCTCCTCAAAATTCATTCGCCTACTTTTCTGCTGGAAAAAAGGAAAAATCAGCATCATCCATCTTAGATTCTTTTACATATTCTGGAACAACAACCAAAAAAAAAAAATTTCATTCGATCAGCTACTAATAAAAAACAAAGCAATGGGATGAAAGATTTTTTTTTTTATTATTTAGTTTTCTTGCCAAAAACAATTATTATATCTATGATTTTGCCTCCTAAAGTTGGACTTATAAAATTAGAAAAGAATGGGCAAAAGAACTTATTCAATCTGAAGAGGGAAATTTATTTCTAGCCCTCTTAGAAAAGACCCGCTTGTCAAAATATCATTGGTGCTTTTTTTTTTAATAAAAACCCCCATTGACCCAATTATCCATGTGCTTACTCCCTTTCCCCATAAAAAGGGGGAGAGGTTATTGCCACCACAAAAAATGAGAAAGGGCCCCTAAAATTTCAAGTGAAGTGGTATTATTTATATACCCTTAGATGAAAAAACTCATTGACCTTTAATGATTTGATAATTATACTAAAAAATCATCCTAATGATCAAGGCCCCCTTCTTTTGATGAAGGCACCCCTACCCCTAACCTCTTCTTCTTCCTTAAAACCCATTTCATTCTTCCTCAATTTCATAAACCCTAAAATTTTTGAATCACCCACATTCTCTCATTGACAACTATGGATAAACAACTAATCACTCTAGATCATCTCAACAGTGAAAAGATAAGATATTTTCCGTGTAAATCAAGTTTTATAGTGTTTTTTGTTGGGTTCGCGTCATATTCGGCCCTCGCTGACCAAACACTATAATTTTGTTCTGCCAGACTCAGATGAACATAATTAACATGTTCCGCTGAGGCTTGCTGAACATTTTAGTTATGTTCGGTTGAATTCTGCCGAACAGAGTAGTTATGCTCAGCTGAATTCAGCTGAACAATATAAGTCTGTTCGGCTTGATTACGCCGAACATGACAAAACAGTTCGGCTAATTTCTTCTGAATATTTACGCATTAGTCCATTATATCTCAGTCGAACAGTATGTTCCGTTCGATAATTTTTTGTTGGACAAATGCTTTCTGGTAGATTTGACTCTGTGTATTTTGGATGAACTTTGCAGATACAATCTTCTACTCAATGTAGCAATATCAGAATAGAGCTTATGATTGACTACAGTGCAGACTTTACCACATATGAGATATTTCAAAGTCGAGAGGCATTGATAACGTGAGCTCGAGAAGTCGGTAAATTACAAGGCTTTGTTGTTGTTATCAAGAAATCTGATATAAATAGACATGGAAGAAGTGAAAATGGAAGGGTACTTCTAAATTGTGATAGAGAGGGAACATACAGAAATAGAAATGCAAATAAAAATCAGAGCAGCAAGTAATCGAGAAGTACTAGTAGCAAAAAATGTGGTTGCCCATTCCTACTGAAGGGCAAGGAGTTGTCCCACAGTGAAGGATGGGTGCTTTTAGTTGCATGTGATTTCCATAACCATTCGGCAGCAGAAAATTTTGAAGGACATTCCTTTACCGGTAGATTGTCAGAAGAAGAGGAGAAATTGATTGTAGATATGTCGAAGACTCCAGTTCGACCAAGAGATATTTTGCATATACTGAATCAAAAAAACAATCTCAATGTGAGCACATTGAGAACAATTTTGTTAGCCCAAAGGCCCATCACTCTAGTTTTGATGATGATCAAATCATGTAGTTATAGTACTAATGATCTTGTGTTTAATTAGTCTCAGATTTGTGATCAAAATCTTAGTAGGTGTTTAGCTTCAACAAAGGATTTAAAGTCAAGTTTTGGAGCTAACACGGTTTGATTCAAGAGTGAAAAACACCTAGAGGGGGTGAATAGGTGTAATTGCTAATCTAATAACCTTTTAAAAATAATTATGGATTAATGATGCAACGATCTCTCAAAACAAGACTAGGAGCCGTATACCCGGTGAAGGGTTCTGAACTCCTTCCTCCTGATTCCTCTAGATATGAGTTAGAGGTGCGCAATGCAATCTTGTTGTATGAGAATTGATCGACAATAGTAAGGAATGAATGCAATGGTGAAGTGCACACAAGATATATCACAAATATCACAAACAAGTAATAAGGAGCAATAGAGAGTAAAGCGAAATAGAGAGCAAGAGCAAGAAGGCAATCGCAAACACAAGTATTTGTTTCGAGGTTCGAGCCACCGCTCTACTCCCCGCCTTCACCTCCGTGAAGGGTTTCCACTATCCACCGAGGACGCTTACAAGGTCTACCGAAGACCGGAGTACCGAACTCCACCACTTACAAGCCTCTACCAAAGAGGTATCTCCACAAGAGGAACAAGAAGAACAAGTAACCAAGTGATCACAATAATGATCACAAACTCTTTACAACACTTCTCTTTTACAACTCCTTATAGAATGAGGATTGGAATTTTTGGCTCTAAGAAGTGTAGTGAGAAAAACTCAGTTGTAGAATGATCTTTGCTAGAAAACACAACTGAAAACAAGCTCAAGAATGAATGGGAAAAATGGAGAGCTTAAAACTTTTCTTCTCTTTTTAAAACTTTGAAAACTTAAGAATTTTTCTTGATGTCTTTGCAAGAGACCTATCTCCTCTATTTATATGGAGAGGAAGGGATTAAAAACTCATTTAAATTAAGCTTATTTGATCAGAAAATAATCCCTAAAGTTCAGAGAAAACCTGCCACAAAACAGACCAAAAACAGATTTTCAGAAAATCACCAAAGAGGAAAGAGCTGTTGGGCAGCAGCAGGCTTGGCGGCCGACCGGTCCGGTCGGCCGTCCGCCTTGCTGGCATATAGCCGTTGGGCTCGGGTCGACCGTCCGGTCGACCGGCCTCAAGAAGGAAACAAAGATATTAACTGTCGGTCGGCCGGCCGGCCGACCAAAATTAACAGAGACTAGGGGTTTACAGGTCGGGCGACCGGTCAGCCGACCGACAGACGTGCACAAGCGTGCACGTCCTGGATACAAGCTCCGGTCGATCGGTCCGGTCGGCCGGTCTTGCCTGAAACAGAAAAACAGCAAGAAACAGAACTTTGGAATTTTTGTAAAACATTTTGAAGTATAGTAAATCATGCTAGAAAGAGTATACATACATGATTTAAACATGATATACATTTTATAAAAAGTTGGAGTCATGTATATATACCAAGGCATGAAACTTAAGGATAAAAGCTAAACATGAAACTTGTATAAAAATATGTGTGTGTGTATCCTAGAGCCAATTTTTCAAAACTCAAACTTTAACAAACTATTTCTTACATTGGTTCTAAAGGACTACAAGTTCTTCAAGTGGGCTTCTCCATATGATCTTGCAAGCTTGATACTTGAGCCCGAATTGAGGTGACTTGAGTCAAAACTCCTTCCTTTAAGGAAGAAAACTTCTAGTTTCATTAGAACCCTGAAACACACTCAAACAACAAACATGATTAGTACAAATAACTATATATGTTTTGTGATCATCAAAACACACTAAAACGGGTGATTGTAACCTTGGGCCAACAATCTCCCCCTTTTTGATGATGACAAAACATATAAGTTATTTAAAACAAATGGGAAAGGAGGCTTCCCCTCAAATTATGCTATGTATAAAAGAAATGACTATACATAAAGCATAAAAACATAAAACCTACACATGTAGAAACACAAGTAAAAACTAAAGAGGCAAAGCACCAAAACAAACTAGCTTTTTCTCCCCCTTTTTGTCATACATCAAAAAGGGGTAAACAAGATAAAACGTTTTTCTTCAAGAATCCATAATACAAACATTCAACTCACCACAAATAAAAGAAAATCTAGCATAGTCTAGAGGTTTTGTAAAAATATCGGCAAGTTGAAAATCGGTAGAAACATAATCAATATCAATATCACATTTCTCATAATGATCCCTAAGAAAGTGATATCTAATGTCATTGTGCTTAGTTTTACTATGTTGATTTGCATTCTTGGTCATATGAATAGTACTAGTATTATCACAAAATATTTTAATATGATCAAAATGCAAATCATAGTCAAGGAGAGTATGTTTCATTCAAAGAACTTGTGCACAACAAGCTCCGGCTGCAACATACTCCGCCTCGGCGGTTGATAGGGCTACCGAATTTTGCTTTTTGGAAGACCAAGATACAAGACAATTACCAAGGAATTGACATGTTCCACTTGTACTCTTCCTATCTACCCTACAACCCGCATAGTCGGCATCCGAAAAACTCGTCATTGAGAATTGCCCAGTTTTCGGATACCACAAACCCATTTCAATAGTGCCCTTAAGGTATCTAATTATGTGTTTAACCGCAATTATATGAGACTTTTTAGGACACGATTGAAAATGAGCACAAAGACAAACACAAAACATAATATCCGGCCTACTAGCCGTCAATACAACAAACTACCAATCATGCTACGAAAAAGCTTAATGTCTACACTTTTACCTTGTTCATCTTTGTCAAGCTTTGTGGTTGTTGCCATGGGAGTTTTGCTCACTCTAGCTCCTTCAAGGCCGAACCTCTTGATAAGTTCTTTTGTGTACTTGGCTTGATTGATGAAGATCCCATCCTTTCTTTGCTTGATTTGGAGACCAAGGAAATAGTTGAGCTCGCCAATCATAGACATTTCGAATTCATCCTTCATGCATGATTCAAAAACTTGGCAAAGAGATTCATTAGTAGAACCAAAAATGATATCATCCACATAAATTTGCACAATAAGAATATCATTTTCAACATGTTTTGTAAATAAAGTAGTATCTATTTTACCTTTCTTAAAACCATTTGAAATTAGAAATGAAGAAAGTCTTTCATACCAAGCCCTAGGGGCTTGTTTTAAACCATAAGAGCTTTGTCAAGTTTAAAAACAAAATCCGGACGTGTAGGATCAACAAACCGGGGGGTTGTTCAACTTACACCTTCTCCTCAATAAAACCATTTAGAAAAGCACTTTTAACATCCATTTGAAATAATTTAAAATCTTTATATGATGCAAATGCAAGTGTCATCCGTGTGGCTTCAAGCCGTGCTACGGGTGCAAAGGTTTCTTCAAAATCGATTCCTTCGATTTGAGTGTAACCTTGGGCAACTAACCTAGCTTTATTTCTAACAACGTTACCCGATTCATCCAACTTATTCTTAAAGATCCACTTAGTACCAATTGTTGGTCTATCGTGGGGCCTAGAAACAAGGTGCCAAATTTGGTTGCGCTCGAATTGATTGAGTTCCTCTTGCATGGCTAGCAACCAATATGAATCGGCCTCGGCTTCGAGGACGTTCTTGGGTTCAACATGAGAAATAAATGCATAGTGCCCACAAAAATCATGAAGTTTAGAGCGAGTGGTTACCCCTTTAGATACTTCACCTTTAACGTGGTCCTCGGGATCATGTGGATTGTATCTCCAATCCTTTGGAAGTTGTTGAGTAGGCTCTACTTCAATTGTTTGAATTTCAATTCCTTAAACCTCTTCTACTTTAGCTTCACTTCCTTCATCATCTTTTGGCTTGCCTCCAATGGTAGGTGAATCCTCCAAGGTAACTTTCTCCAAACCTTCATCCAAAGAATCTATTTCTACAACATTCTTAACAAACAAGTTAGATTCTTCAAACTTCACATGAATAGACTCTTCAATAGTTAAAGATGACTTGTTAAAAACTCTATAGGCTTTACTAGTGTTGGAATAGCCAACAAAAATTGCTTCATAAGATTTAGCATCAAATTTTCCTAAGTTATCTTTTGTATTTAAAACAAAGCACTTGCATCCAAAAACTTTAAAATACGATACATTAGGTTTTCTAGAAAAATAGATCTCAAAAGACGTTTTAGAAGTATTTTTACATAAGAAAACACGATTTGATATATAGCATGATGTATTAATGGCCTCGGCCCACAAATAGTGTGGTAGACCATATTCACTAAGCATTGTCCTAGCCATCTCTTGTAATGTTCTATTTTTCCGTTCAACTACTCCATTTTGTTGTGGAGTTCTAGGACAAGATAGTTCATGCTTAATTCCTTGTTCTTCACAAAAAGTGGTAAAGGGTAGGTTAATGAACTCACCTCCTCTATCACTTCTTATTCTTAAAATTGAAGAATCTTTTTCCTTTTCAACTCTTTTCTTAAAGGCTTGAAAATGTGAAAAGGCTTGATTTTTATGTTCCAAAAAGAAAACCCAAGTAAAACGTGAAAAGTCATCAACCAAAACAAATGCAAAATGATTTCCACTTAGACTTTTGGTTTGAGTAGGACCAAATAAATCCATATGGATTAACTCCAAGGGACGTGATGTCATGACATCCTTGATTGACTTGAAAGAAGACTTGGTTTGTTTCCCAAATTGACATGCGTCACAAACCCGGTCCTTTTCAAAATTCAAGCAAGGAATACCTTTCACCATTTCCTTTGTGTTTAACCTAGATATATGGTCAAAAGAAATGTGGCCTAATCTTCTATGCCACAACCAAGAGTCATCATCGAGGGCTTTTAAACAAGTAATATTACAAGACATATTAGACATATCAATCATATAAACATTATTTTCACGAAAACCGAAAAATACACAAGTATTAGATATTCTATCAATAACTTTACAAACTACATTTTTCAAAACTCAAACTTTAACAAACTATTTCTTACATTGGTTCTAAAGGACTACAAGTTCTTCAAGTGGGCTTCTCCATATGATCTTGCAAGCTTGATACTTGAGCCCGAATTGAGGTGACTTGAGTCAAAACTCCTTCCTTTAAGGAAGAAACTTCTAGTTTCATTAGAACCCTGAAACACACTCAAACAACAAATATGATTAGTACAAATAACTATATATGTTTTGTGATCATCAAAGCATACTAAAACGGGTGATTGTAACCTTGGGCCAACAAAGAGCCTATGCATCAAGACCACATCAAGTACTCAAGAGGAGTCTAGCTCATTGGATCGAGTTTGGACCAAGTCAAGAAGATGAGAAGACTTCAAGTGAAGACTTCAAGAAGAAGACTTGAGTCTAGGTTTGTTTTATTAAGATTTTGTTTTAGTTAAAATGTAAAGGATAGAATAGTTGGTGGATTGCTCAAGTATACCATATACACACACACTCTTGATTTAGATGTATTTTTATTAAAAAAAATTATTTTGAAAAAATACAAAAGAGTTTTCATTTTGGAAAAATACCGGTTTGGTTTTTGAAATTCAAAGTATATATATGTTTTAACCAAAGCCATGTTTAGTGCTTATTGTCAAAAACATAGATATTTCACCATGTATGTGTAGTGGATCATATCCATACACTCTATGCTTTAAAAATATTTAAAATATCTTGTTTTTGTATTTGGAGAAGTTTTGGAAAAACAAATTTAGAAAAACCGTATTTTTCTTTAGAAGGTTGGTTTCTAGAAAATACCGTTTTGTTTTTAGCCAAAATTTTTAAGTTACAAAAATAGTTCAAATTGTTTGTAACATGTCTTGATTTCACTCAAATATGTTTGATTATCAAAGTATAATATTGAACCTATTTTTGTAGATTTTTCGTGAATTTATGGGATTTTATCAAAGTCAAAATACCTAATTTTGAATCCCCATAATAACCTGACCTGGCTTCTGTCGGTCGACCGGACCGGTCGACCGAGCTAGGAGTCGGTCGACCGAGTCGGTCAACCGACGTGCACAGAACGTGCACGCCAGTTTGACTGGAGGGTCGATCGACCGACCTGGTCGACCGCCAGAGAGCTTCTGCTCTCTGGAAAGCCCCAGTCGACCGGGCCGGTCGACCGGCAGAGAGCACTGCTCTCTGTTCCAAGCCGCGGTCGACCGGGCCGGTCGACCGAGGCTCCAACGGTCAGAAATCTGACCGTTGGCGGTCGACCGGCGACCGGCCGTCAGGGCTGAAAAATTTGCCCCAACGGCTAGTTTTCTAGCCTATAAAGAAGGGGCTTTGTGGGGTTGTTTTAGCCAAGATTTTTAAGTGGGTTTTGAGCCAGTTTTTCCAACTCTATTAGATGTTTATCTCCACTTGTTTAAGAGCCAAAATTTCCATATCAAAAGGAGAGATTTTCAAGAGTGTATTGAAAAGTGATTTCTTGAGTTTTTCCTCCACCATTTCAATCCTAGTTTTCTCACACAAACACTTGAGCTATCCATTACTATATCTACCTATAGGGATCTTTGTTGTGACAGGATTTTAGGTGATCAAAGTGTTGTGATCACCAAAGTTCTACTTTGTATTTTGAGGAGGCGGACTTGCGGATTCGCGGTGTTTCGAGTTCGCGTGTGAACTCTTTGTTTGAGGTGCGGCTTCGGCGAGCTAGTGGGCTTGCGGTGTGTTCTTGCGGGAACAAGAGAGGGACTAGAGAGTCCTAAGAGCTTGTAGGTGTTGCGGCACCAAGTGATCCGGTGGGATCGATTTAGTGAAAATCCTTCATAGTGTTGAAGGCGGGGACGTAGAGCAAGTGTGCTCGAACCTCGAAACAAATCTCCCGTGTTTGTGATTGCTCTCTCTATCTCTTACTTGTCTTTATATCTTGCATGCTAATATTGTCTTTATCTTTATATGCTTGATATATTGTGTGCTTAATTGTTATTTACTTGGGGATTGTTTGCTAACACTAGTATTCAACCAAGAGAGCCAACGCGACACCTCAACTCTTATTTAGAGGAATCTTGAGGAGTTAGTCCAGAGCCTTTCACGGGAATCCGGCTACACTCTTGTGTTATACTTGGTGTTTAGTTTAAGAAGTTTTAGTTTGCATTAAATAAGTTTTAATTTTGCATTAATTGACCATTAGATTAGCCATCACCTATTCACCCCCCTCTAGGTGAGTACAAGTTTACAATGCAAGAAAGAAGTATAGAATTGTAGAATATACTGGGATGTCGCAAATGCAGCAACTATTGAAGAATCTTTCCAAACAATCATATATTGAGATCCATAGAAGTTGTCCCAATACAGACACTGTTAAAAATATCCTTTGGGCTCACCCAACAAGCATTGATTTGTTGCATGTGTTTCCCCATGTCTTAATAATGGATTGCACATACAAGACTAATAGGTATCAGTTACCTTTGATGGAGATCGTTGGAGTTACAAGCACTGAAATGACTTTTTCTGTTGCGTTTGCATATTTGGAAGCTAAACGGAAAGATAACTTTAGTTGGTGCTTGGATAGTTTGAGATCGTTGATGCATGGCTGGTATATGCCATCTATTATTATCACTGATAGAGATTTAGCATGCATGAATGCCATAGAGAAAATCTTCCCTACCTCTCGTCATTTCTTATGCAGATGGCATATAAGGAAAAATATTCTTACTCAATGCAAGAAA
Source organism: Agave tequilana (assembly GCA_038442645.1). Classification (NCBI taxonomy): domain Eukaryota; kingdom Viridiplantae; phylum Streptophyta; class Magnoliopsida; order Asparagales; family Asparagaceae; genus Agave; species Agave tequilana. The sequence continues at coordinate 60,043 of JAVJIF010018871.1, read as the reverse complement.
ATTTTTGAAACAAAAGAGACGTTTGGCCTATTCATGGCTTCGTGGAATATGTTGGTGATGGCTGAAAGTAAGAGGAATTTGATCGATTATTTGGTCGACTAAATGATGATTTTCGTGAATTCCCTCAAGTACTTGCATACGTGAAGACTACTTGGATAGACAAGTATAAAGAACGTTTTGTTGCATGTTGGACCGACACAGTAATGCATCTTGGGAATACCACATCAAACCGTGTTGAGACTGCACATGCCAAGCTGAAGAGGTGTCTTTCTTCATCTCTTGGAAATTTTGATACTAGTTAGGCAAAGATACATGCATTGTTGGAGTTGCAACACACTGAGATAAATGCTTCTTTTGAGAAGAGTATTAATGTTGCATTGCACAACCTTAAGCTATCCCAGTTTAAACTTCTACGTGGCTTTGTTTCTGTTGGGACATTGAAAAAAATTGTAAAAGAATCGAAAAAATTAATATTGTCGGCGTGAAGGCCCAAGGTTGTAAATGCTTATTGAAAAAGACGCATGGCTTACCATATGCACACGAGCTGGCTGAGTATGATAGAGCCAACATGCCCATCCCCTTAGATTGTATTGATGTATACTAGGCCAGACTATACATGTGTCCATCAGCACTCATTAATCCTGAAGTGGTAGATGATCTCGGCATTCGTTTGGCAGAAGAATTAGATACGATAAATCAACGTTTTTTTGTGTCAAACCAATCTGAAAAGATAATGTTGCATAAAAAATTACGAGAGTTGGTGACAACTACTACTTCATCCCTTATTGAACTCGAGGTGAAGATGTAACAAGCGTGTTTCAAAGATAGAAGCTTCAATCTGTCGTATACCCTCTAAATTCGAGAAGGTATCATCCGCAGAAGATAGTTATCCGACGCCCACTTCGAGAAATTTGAACCAATCAAGCACCAAACTTTTTCGAAGGTCAAAGAAAAAGGTATTATTTTGTATACATGTCGGGTTTAATACATTTTCGAGTAATTATTATATTTTTTAACCTTTATATCTGTAGGTTGTAAGGGGGCGTCCATCTTTAAGATTTGATTACTTAACGCAATTTCTTGGACCAATGCGACCGTTCATTATACATATGAAGGACATTCAAGCTGATGGAAATTGTGGATTTCGCGCGATTACCAATATGCTTGGCCTTTACGAGGACAGATGGCCTCAAGTGAAACGCGATCTACTTTCAGAAACGCATGTCTACACATAGTTATATGAAAATGTGTATGGTAGTGCACAATGTTTGGAGGAGATCAGACAATCACTGAATCATTTCGATGGTGGAGCATCATATGACCATTGGATGGTCACGCTAGAAATTGAATATCTCATATCATCTCACTACAATGTAGTCTTACTATTATTGTCAATGTATCAGTTACTCACTTTCTTTCTTCTAAGGACTGAGCCAATCTCTCTAGCTGCACGTCAAAATATTGTGATTGGTTTTGTCAACAACAACCATTTCATTGAGATCTGTTACTTTTTAGTTAATGTTTTATAATGTGCGATTTATTCGGATATTAATGAGGTCCTTTTAAATACAGGTATTCCTAAGCAATGGTCATCCAGTACCTCCAGTTCTGTATAAGTGGTACGAGAAACGATTTCCAATTGCCGAAGGATGGGATAGCTTTTATGACAATCGTTTGCAAATGTATTCGGATTTGTTTAGTAGTGATATAGACGGTTGTACAATATCAATTGCCTGAAGTATATATTTTGTAATGATAATGACATTGTTTCAAGCACGCCCTTTTTAAACAACTGACAAAGGATGGGCTCTGTTCGGCCGAGAAACGCCGAACAACATTTTTCTATTAGAAACTGAACAGCCGAACAAATAGTCTCTGTTCGAATGTGCACAACCGAACATACTAATATTGTGACCGTGCACTGCTGAACAGAGCAATTATGTTTGGCAGTGATCTGCCGAACAAAAGCTCTCTGTTCGACAGTACAGGCCCGAACAGAGAGCATATGTTCGTAAGTTTCTGGCTGAACAACATAATGACACTACAATATGTTTATTACACAAATTTAACCAAGTCTATTATAAAATTTAATCAGATTTGGAACCAATAAACACAAATGAAATATATAGAGTACGAATATGTTTAATACACGAATTAAAATATGCTTATTACAAAATTAACGAAGTCTATTACAAAATATCTAAGAATTCCTATATTTACTCCAACGTTCTCTTCGTTGGAGCTTTCCTCGCCTGGAGTTGCCTCAGCCGGAGGCGTCTCAATGCCATTCAATGCATTTACCATACACAACGTCTGGTACAGACCCGGTACAGTGTGTGATCCAGTTGGCCCCATTCGAATTATTGGCTCGGCAATGAGCTTAGCACGAGATATTCGCTGCATAGGAAACATACAATTTGTTAAGAAACTAATATGTGAGGTTTAAAAAATACACAATAGGTTACCTGAGAAAGCACATTGGCATCAATGTTCTCCCTACGTGCATAACCAGGATCCAACGACCTATTAGAAGGATTTTGAATTATTGGATGAGATATCCGTTGAGACCAATCTATATATCCATCTATAGTGTCCCATTGGTATCTCACCAGCATGCTCCTTTTCTCTCGCGATGGTATGTGAGACTGCCACCTCTCCCAGAAACTATCGTTCCATGTGCAGCCAACGTTTTATTTATTTGTTGTATACTCTCTTCTAAGTGGCGATAGTGGAACAATATGAACCCTACCGAATTGTTTAAGAACCCTTTCTGGATGGTAGGGTTCGACGACGTCTATGCACTTGAGACATCCACTCCAGTAGCAAATAGGACTCAATGGATGACGATCTCTGCAATCTTGATATAGATTCCATACCACCTAGAAATGAAAACAATCGTCATTAATATAACATCATTAACATAGTTTTGCATTTATTTGAAAATAGTTTACCTAAGCAATCAAGTGATTCACGTATGGCTTGTAGGTTTTCAACTGAGATGCTTGCCGATCCACACCATACCCACATGCATACTCGCAGAAGATCATTAGTATAGTTAATGTTATAAGGGGGACGCAAGCTGCGGAAGTGCTCATATATCCATGATTGTTGAAAAAAATATATTGAGAATATTGATATACTGGATCAAACTATATTGTGTGATGTTTTAATAATACCTCTAAAAGTGGTAAATATCCAGCGATCTGCTTGATTCCACCTCTCGAAGCATATCCTAACTGTCGATATAAGTATGCTAGTGCAACAGCTCCCCAACCATACGATAAAACCTGATCGAGATCCTCAAATAATTGCAAATATTCGACAGAAACTCTTGTTCCACTCTTGTCACTGAATAAAGTGCAACCCAGTAAGTATAATAAATAGGCTCTAGCAGTGCAATGAATCTGTCTCCCTGAGTGTGCATCAGTGACATATGAAAACTTGAAACGCAGTCATTCCAATCTTACTGAGGATCCACGGACCAGCCCCAACTCATCTCTTTCATCTTGCTCCGACACACCAAGTAAATTAACAAGCACGTCTTTTGCATCAGTCAATATCTGGGGTCTGCTGACAGAACAACCCATCACTGTTATGCCCACAAGTGTGGGAGCATCATCAAGTGTGATTGTCATTTCACCGAGGGGATATGAAAAGTATTCATTTCGGGTTGCCACCGTTCTACAAATGCAGATATCACAATATGGTTGGCCCGGCGGTAGGAAATGATTTCCAAGACCTGCAATCCATTTTGATTGATATAGTCATCAAAGAGGCGATTTGGTGTATTAGTGTCCCATGGCCAATCACTTAATTTTGATGAATGTGCAATGCATTTGAGTGGCTCTCTCCTGAAAATTGGGTTTTCATCACGTTAATATCTAATACAGAACTTGTTAAATTTTCAAAAAAAACTTCTTAAATTTAAAAACTTACATCACCATTCCAAATATCGGCTGCAACATGAGTTTTAAAACTCCGCAATATTGAAATGTCTGTTGAACCACCAGGAAATGGCGCAGTCAACTCCTCCTACTCATTCTCTTCTTCATCCTCTTCCTCCTCGTCTATTTGGGGATCCTCCTCTACTGCGGGAATGATTGACATCTCTCCCTGTCTATGACGTCTCTCCGAAGTCATAGGACGTCATCTATCTGAAGGGCCTGCAGTATCCATACCTGTGCCAAATAATATTTAGGGATAGTTAGTTAATTTATAAGAAATTAAGTTTTCACCAAATAACCCAACGTTATTGATCATGTTCGGTGAAATTAAACCGAAAAATTGCCCTCTGTTCGGCTGGGGATAACCGAACAGTTGGTAGTTGTTCGGAGTTGGTAGCCAAATAATTTATTCATTGTTCGGCTGAGGATGAACGAATAGAGTAGTTATGCTTGGTCATCCCCTACCGAACAATGAAAAATTGTTCGGCTGAGTCTTGTCGAACAGAGCTCGAACCCATCAACCAAAATTTGATTTTTTGTGAAATTAAAGCAATGTAAATATCAAATCTTTGACTTTTTGATATAATTAGAATACATTCATTCCAGAACCCAACAAATCAAGCAATTTCACCAAATTGAATTTTTCTGAATTAGGAAAAAATATAACCTCAAATCCACTATCTGGGAGCGGCGATGATCGTCATCGTTCACTGTTCACAACCGGCAGGGTGGGGAGCGAGAGACGGTCGTCCAGCGACGATCCAATGCTCTGAGCGGCGACGACAGCAACGAGGGGAGAGAGAGTGTGTGTTTAGAAATCTATTAGAGGGAGACGGAGAAGAGAGGGTATTTTAGGGATCTGAAAAATAATTAGGGTGTGTGAGTTAAAGGATATGATAGGAAATACACGATCTTGGGGTGCCTTAATCTATGGGAGGCCTTTCTCATTTTTGGGGCTGGCAATAACCGCTCCCATAAAAAGGCAATAAATGGTACGAAGTGTTTTCATAATTCCCATATTACCCCTTTGAAGTGGGTTGAACCTACTTAGGTCTGTCAATGGGTCGGGTTCGGGGTGGTACAGGTGGTACCATACCCGGACCCGTTTACCCAAGAGGTTATCATACCCATTCCGTTTACCCGCGGGTCCAGAAGGTGGGTTTTCATACTCGGACCCGTTGTATCCGTGGGTCCAGACCCGTTTATCCCAACCCATAAAAAAAAACAAAATACATAAACAAAACAGTAACAAAAACACATGAAGGAAGGGAAAAAAATTTTGTAAGAAGAAAGAAATCATGTTTTAATATCAATAAAGGATGAAATGCAACCATGTGCAAGAGGTGGAGGAAAAATTTTCGATGAAAGACTTTAATAAAGAAAAAAACTTAAAGCAAGGCCCCCTAATTTATTTAGGGAAACACAACAATAGGATCATCCACTAATCAACAATAATCTTCAACACTTAAAGCAGAAATGGATTATTTACTCATGAAGTCTGGAGCCTAGATCTCTAGAGTTTTAATTCTATTAGTATTATTTATATTTATGTTTGAAATGGGTAAATGGGTAATCGGGTCTGGTTCAAGAAAAATCAGACCCATCCCATTTAGTAATCGGGTATACGGGTAAAGGGGTATAGGTCTAGAGCAGCTCTTTTCATACCCGCTTAATCGGGTCGGGTCCAGGTCGGGTCCGGGTCTGGACCCGACCCATTGACAGGCCTAAACCTACTGACGCAAACATGAATACGTGAGGCGCATTAAATGCGTCTCACGTGAAAAAAAAATGTATAAGCTTAAAATTTATCCACCTGTAGTATCGAAATTATCCACCTAGTGTAGAAAAAAGATGCAAACTCAGAAATTGTTCACTTGTAGCATCGAATTTGTCCCCTTGGTGCAGAGAAAGGTTCAAGTTTAAAAATTGTACACATGTTGTATCGAATTTGTCTACCTATAGTTGTGTTATAGGGTTTTCTTTAAATAAAGTCATGAATAATGCGAAATTTGTGAGATTTGAGATTTTAATAGCATTTAATGTTTGTATTACTGGTTAGATCTTTAATATGTTTATTTCACTAGAAATTGTCTATTTTTTAAATATTTATTTAGCAAAATAAAAATAAGAAAGTTTCTATTTAGTTTTTTCTTGTAAATACATTATGGTATTGTTTTTTCTTTTATGCTACTGTTTTTTCTTATAAATTTAATTTTTTTGAATTCTTTTATGGCTGTAGCATTCCCAATAAGTGTTATCAATTTGAAAATAATAAATATATTGAACTAAAAGGTGTACATTTTATATGAAATGTACACATACTAAATAAAAAGTGAAAAAAATTATACGAATAATCGAACTAAAATTGTCCACTTCTAATGTGGACAATTTCAGATACAAGTGGATAACTTAATAGATGTGGACAATTTCAGTAAGAAGTGGACAATTTAACCTATAAGTAGACATTCTGAAAATAATGTAGATAATTTCATAAACAAGTAGACAATTATATGGTTGAAAATTTCAGTAATAAGTGGAAAGTTGTCTAGAGGTGGACAAACTGATAATAATGTGGATAAGTTGACCTACAAGTGAACATATTAAGCTTAAGTAGAAATTAACTATAAAAAGTAGAATTTCAAATATAAATGATTTTAATTTTCATATAAATTGTCCACTTTTTATTTAGTATGTCAACAAGTCATATAAAATTATCTAGCTTTTAATTCAATATATTTATTATTCTCAAATTAGTGAGAACACTTATTGGGAACACTGTTGCATTAAAATAATTCAGAAAATTAAATTTATAAGGAAAACAATAGCCTAAGATTAAAAAAACAATAGCCTAGTGTGTTTACAAGGGGGAAAAAAAAAACTAAGTTGAAAATTTCTTATTTTTATTTGGCTAATTATGTATTAGATAAGAAAAAATAGACAATTTCTCGTAAAATAAGCATATTAAAGCTCTAAGGCCAGTAGTACCAATATTAAATGCTACTAAAATCTCAAATCTCATAAATCTCACATTATTCAAGCATTATTTAAAGAAAAATTTATAACACAACTGCAAGTGGACAAACATGATGTTACAAGTGAATAATTTCTGATCTTGAATATTTTTCTGCACTAGGTACAAATTTGATGCTATACATGGACAGTTTCTGAGTTACATCTTTTCTGCATATCAAACGCATTTAACGTGTCTCACATGTTCCAGCTCACCATGGCTTCAGTGAGGAATATTCTGAACATTTAACCCTACCATACTACCTATGTGATCATAAAGTACAAGACAAAAAGATGGTTGAACAAATATTAATATTTGGGAGGGGTTGATAAAAAATAAAGCACCATAGGTTTTTTGACAAGGGGATCTTTTCTCAGGGGCTAGAAATAATTTCCCTTTGAAGAAACCAAGCTCTTAGACATAGACTGCGGTTAGTCACCCAGAGGTAGGCATGTAAGCGTCATTTGGGAACAAGGTTTAGGTTTCCAAACAGAGGTTTGGGAGAGTTTAAGGCTCAAAACAGGGTTATTGAAACTAGGCGACCTTGAGAATCAAAATGGAGTTTCGAAAACCAAGTTACAAGGCCTCGAACCTTATGAAATTGAGGTCACTGGAAACTCCACTTGGAATAGTCTCTCAAAAAAATGAGGCTTGTATGGGCAGAAACTTCAGTTTCATTATAACTTAAATGAAACCCCTAGTTTGAGAAAGTATATTGCCAAACTAGGTTGTTTCAGTTTAATTTTAATGGCCCTTGTTTGGCAACAAGAGTCAGCAAGAGTTGAGCTCCCAACTCTCGCTAACGCTTTCAAACACCCATTTGAATCAAGAGTTAGAATACAATCATCACATATCTTTTTCAGAGTAAATTTGAATTTTTTTTTAAAAAAATATGCCCTTTGCCCCTTACTTTTTAGAGGCAAGTGCTCGTCTCCTGTGCCTCGCAAATTATATTCCTTTAACTTTTTCCAAATCTTCTCTTTAAACCTCCCAACTCTACTCTCCCCGACTCTACTAACCAAACAAGGCCCAAGTCTACGGCTAGTAAGACCTAAAATGAGGTGGTAAACAGTCCACCGTTCTCTTCGGGCAAACAAGCTTAACTTTTTGTATTTCTGAATGTTGCGTCCTTGCTCTTATCTCATCCACAGCACTAGGGGTGCCATCGGATCGGATACGGATCGGATAATATCTTTACCATATTCATATCCGCACCCAACCTTCGGATACGGATATTGGCGGATGTGGAAAAATAATATCCGTATCCGCCAAAATCGGATATCAGATATAAATCGGATATTAGCGGATCGGATGCGGATACTAATCGGATATGTAAAAATGGATATGGTTAAACATAAATTAAACAGAAATACTTATATTACTTTTTATCTCATCTACTACAATATTAAATATGATACATACTATGATATTATTGTGTACATATTAATACATTCATCATATTCATTGTCATTCAACTTCTATAACAATAAATTACACGTCATCCGGTGCTAAATGCCGATTCGGATGCCATGGTTGATGTCGAATTACTCAAAATATCTTGTGGTACTCTTGCAAGAATCAAATACTTTCCACTTTACTTTTTCACCAACTCAAAAATATCAAAATTTAATGCCTTATTCCATTGAAGAATAGTCTTCTCCATAACGATATCATTATGAAGCACGCAACATTCGGATATCGGATCGGATACGAATAAGATATTACATTTACCATATCCATATCCGCACCTACCTTTCGGATACGGATACGAATACGAATATTGACGGATGTGAAAAAATGATATCCGTATTCAGATTGGAGGCGGATTCGGATGCGGATATCCGCGGATAATCCGTATCCGGTGGCACCCCTACACAGCACACATTACATGAATGAAAAGTGTGCAGGGAGTTGGTGAACTCAATCAATTGCACCTTCAGCATGTTACATGCAGACACACCCGCAGAGCAGAGACATTCCTCGTCCAGATATCGTCTTCGGCCTCTTAATACATTGTGAGTAATACCAAGACATACCAACCTTTGATGCTACCAAAACTGAAGTGGTGAAAGCAATCAATCTTTTGCCCATACTATATGCAGGCAGTCTCCAATGCACAACTCACATTTATCAATCAAGCGTGGAATACAATTTGCACATCCCTATGGGCACTATCAGTTACATGAGAGCTTAAAAATGCTGCTTTGATGGAAACAATTTAAGTTGTTCTCTGCATGGCAATGTCAAAAGTATCCACAGTTCCAGTCCATTCTGCTTCTTCAATCATGAAAATAGATTGAAGCTTTAAACAGAAATACTGGCCGCTGACAAAAAACAGTGGCACTCTTTCTGAAGGAATGCATAATTCTTCTGGTTCACGCTTTGCATCCTTCCATTCTCATATGCATGAATTTCTGGCATGAATGATCTACTACTAGGAAGCAGTGTCCATCTCCTCACTGGATTTCTTGTATTCTGGCTTAAGTTCATGGGTTCCTTGGTGTGGCCCCCTCTTGTTGTAGACACACAGATCATTTAGTATCTCCTTAAGGAATTGCTGTACAGAGGAGAACATTAGAACACAGTCAGCGCATATCAAGACAACGCCCTTTCACCCCAATTGAAAATTCTAGACATCAATATATTGACAAAAGCCATATTAAGCATTACAGCAAATTCCACGAAAACTTCAGGCATTCTTGGTTAATAGACACCTTATTACTCCACTGACACAAGGGGTGAAGCGGCCAGCATTAAAGAAAATTATTTAAAGATCCAAGAATACGGTGGCCCAAGCTCAATATATGATACACAACTGTTTCATTGTTATTATCAGTGAAACTGATTGCTATTAGTTACAAGGTGAAAAGGATTTTTTTACAAGATTGGCCTACTTATGCGATAGGGTGAATGCTTTGGCTGTCTACAAAATTACTAGGAGACTCGTGGCAATTGAGTCGGGTTGAGTCAGGTCCCATATATGGCTGACTCGACCCCGACTGGTTATTAATTGGGTAAAAAACACTTAGACCCTAACCCAATTCTTAATGATTGGGTAACCTGAACAGCTGAACCTGATCCAATAAGCCCAATAATTGAATGGGTCAGGTTTAGATTTATTGGCTTTCAGATCAAAAGAGAGGGGGAAGAGAGATCATTTGATCCAAAGAGCAAACATTAGAGTTTTCTTCGCATGAATTGACTCTGGAAATCCAATGTAACTAATTTTGAAAAAACCAAACAACACATACAAATTAATGTCACCAGTACCTTATAATCACCTTTGAATTCACAAGTTCTTTTCAGCGAAAATCTAAAATTACATCCAAAATCTCTCAATCATAATAATTTCTTTTTGTTGGATCTGTTCTTGCATTACTATTTTCTACTTAAGTATGAGTGATGGGAATCACTTTTAGGTTCTTTCTATTGTAATTTTTTTATTTACTTTTAATGTAGGCTTGTACTGTTTAGTCCCACATCGCTTGTGATGAAAATTTTGCTTTGTAGTAGCGTATTTAAAGAGGTTTAACTCAATAAATAAGGTAGATGATTAAAAAATTTTCAGTTTATATTTCTTGAGCTCTTGAGTTCTTGAGATTAGGGTATGAAACATGTGGTGTAAGGGGTCTGAAGCCCATGGCAAAGTGATGTAAAACTTGAAAGATCTCAATCACCTTTAATCTAGAAATTGAGAATTAAAGAACTAGAAAGATGAATTAGGGTTAAGAAATAAGAAAAGAAAGGTGGATAAATTTGAGTTTCGCACCTCTTGCACAACGGGTTTCACACCCCTTACACCACAGGCTTCACATTCCAATTTAAAGAACTCAAGAGCCATGAAATTTTAACTGAAAAATTTTAATTCATTCATTGCCTACTTAATTCATTAAGTTGAACCTCTTTAAATAAGCTATTACAAAGTAAAATTCCCCATCACAAGCGATGTGTACTAAATAATAAAAGCCTACAATGTTTGCAAATAAAAAGACTACAATAGAAAGCATTAAAAGTGATTCCCTTCAATTCTCCCCGACTTGAAAGCATTCATCTCCAATGAATGCAGTGGTAAGTAGTAAGACAGGCAGTCAGGCACAATCGAATTGAACTTCATCACACATTCTCAATCAGGTCAAGGTGGTGATCGGAGAAGTAGCACTGATGCGTCATAGCTGAACCTAGGTGGTGGAGGTGGGACTGATTTCTATGACAGATCAGATATAAAGGATGATAGGTCGAGTCAATCACAGGTAGCAGAAGATGTGAATCATCCATGATGAAATTGAACCGACTACACTTTGCACCATAAGTAACTGATCTCCTATGAACCCGTCTCTTGTAGATATATCTGCAAGAGGTCGTACTCATCAGGCAATCTTAATAATAATGAGGCCCTCATAATAGTCAAAGATGATACTAGCTCCATAGTAGGCTCTGTTGAAAGATACAGGATCTCAATAGGCTCTACAACTTCTGTAGGCCGTGATAAAATCTCTTTTTGCAGTGACACCAACTCAGCAATAATATCTGGCCCTTGTTAGCTCATCATCAAGTTCTGACTCTGGTTCTAGATCTTCAACAAATTCAATTGCCTTGCTTTCTAGAATCTTTCCCACGCCAGCTAGGAGCTTCTTACATTCAGCAACTAGATCGCTGAATTGTGGCCTCTTTATGTGTGAGCATACCGGATACGAAGAAAATCTTGTAAGACAAACCGATATCAACAGTCGATATGGTTGTTTTTTTATTACCAATAAACTTCTCCAAACCAGCTTCATTTGGGCATAGTGACACTTTTGCTCTGGTGTCAAGGAGAAACAGCTGAAGAAATTTTCAAGATGGTCTTCTCACTCTTCACACCTATCATGATCATTAGAACCCGAAAATACGGAATAGTCGCATACATATCAAGTTCAACTTCCTTGTCATCACCATCAGTATATATCAGTGTTTTAAAGAACCCGTTATATAACCCGTTATAACTCGTTATATACTGTAACGCCGACCAATCGTTATATAACAAGTCTAAAAAACACAATGTTTGATAACTATCGTTATTTTGCCTGTAATTTACATTACGTTACGTTATTAATGTAACCAACCTTAACCTACGTTAAGGTGAAAGTTGACTTTTTATTACCCCTCCATACTCTCCCGGTCTATGACAAAAAATATCCACCCAAATCGCTCGCTCATCTCTGTAACTTCGCTGTCGTCTCCTCATTAGAGCCAAGAAGAAGAAAGAAGAAGACGTATCTCTCTCCAATCGACAGCAAAAGAAGAAAACCTACCTCTGGTAGTTTTCCGTCGTGGTGATTCTCCCCGGCATCGTCTTTAAGCGGTGATCTCTCTCTCTCTCTCCAGTCTCCCCCTGATCTCTCTCCTCCTGATCTCTCTCTGCTCTCTCCCCGATCACTCCTCCCTCTCTCTGCTCTCTCTTCCTCTACTGATCTCTCTCCCTCTCTGCTTTCTCTCGCGATCTCTCTTTGCTTTCCCGAGGGAGAGAGAGCAGAGAGAGATTGGGAGGGGGAGAGAGCAGAAAAGGCTCAGAGGGAGAAAAGCAGAGAGATTGATGGGGGGAGAGAGTAAAAAGAGATCGGGGGTAAAATATAGGAGAGAGTGAAGAACGTGAGAGGTATAATTGAATAGCATATTGTAAACTGAATTATGAGTTATAATGAATAGCATGACAAAATAATTATTAATTATGATTGAATTATGAATTATTGTACGTTGAAGTATGAATCATTGTGTAGATTGAATAGTATGACTTAAAATTATTAATTATAATGAAATATGCGGGTCATATTGTTGTTTATGTAAATGGAATTATGAATTATAACTTGTGAATGTGAAAAAAATTGTGATACTTGCTAAATGTGTTATATATTGTTTTATTTTTTAATTTTTTAAAAATTATTTTTTATTTATGAAAATTCTTATATATGGTACATATATATATATATTTTATTAAATAAATATAAATCACGTAACCTACGTTATGTGTTATGTTATAACCTATGTAACATAACAGAAGAAAAACGTTATCATTACGTTATCGTTATTTTAAACATTGGTATATATGTACCGATCATAAAAATAAAAGCTCATTAAGAAAATTTAATTCACAAGCTCAGAAGTTACCCCAAAGGTCTCAACAACTCGAATATGGCTCAAATCAGGCTAGAAATTGGCCTTGAAATGCTGCCAAACTGCTACAGAAACTGCACCGACACCAAATAAGGACTTGTGAAGGTCGGATCTGCTATCCACCTGCTGTGAATTCTTCCCAGTAGTTTTGAGACTCAGTCACAAACCCAACGCTTCAGACAGAACTTGAATCGAACTCCAAACAGGTGAGAAACAGACTCCAGACTGCACAATGCTCTGTAGTAAACATTGTCGATAAACAACGTCGTCGATGAACAGTGTCGTCAATGAATAGTGCAACTTTTTTTTGGAGTAAATCTAGAATTTTAGAGAGGTTAGATTTTTTAGAGAGGAAGAAGAAAATTTGGAAGGAGATTGAGAGCAAAGCTCTGATAGGCTTTTATTGTTTAGTCCCACATCACTTGTGATGGAGAATTTTTCTTTGTAGTAGCGTATTTAAAGAAGCTCAACTCAATGAATAAGATAGACAATGAATAAATGCAAAATTTTCAGTTTATATTTCTCGAGCTTTGAGTTCTTAAGATTGGGGTATGAAGCTCGTGGCATAAGGGGTGTGAAGCCTGTGGTGCAAAGGGTGTAAAACCCAAAATTTATCCGTTTCTATCTCTATTCCGTAGACCCTAATTTTTTTCTTGTCTATTTTCTTGTTAAAACCCTAGTTCTCTATTTCTTTGATTTAAAGGTGACTGCAATCATCCATATTATATCAATTTGGTATCAGAGCTTTGGTCTCAATCTCCTTCCAAATTTTCTTCCTCCTCTCTAGAAAAAACCTAGCCTCTCCAAAACCCTAGATCTAGATTCCTAGATCTATTCCAAAAAACACATTGTTCATCGACGACACTATTCATCGACATTGTTCATCGACGGCACTATTCATTAACACTATTCATCGGTAATGTTCACGACAGAGCACGATCGCAATCCGAAGTCCGTTTCTCGCCCGTCCATTAAGCGGCGTAAAATAGATGGTCGAAAGTAGTGAGTTGGTTAGATCTATGTCTTTAGACATACAAATTCTCGATCCGACCATTTTATTATGATCTAAATATTTAAAAACCTCTACAAACTAATTTTTGTTAGGTTTCAAATGTTCTACACTGTTAAACTAACCAACTCACTGTTTAGGCCGTCAGTTTTTCTCCTACTTGATGCATGGGAAAAAGTAATCAAACATTTAATTTTTGGTTTATAGATACTTGAAATAATATAGATCAGCTACAACGGAGTGGATCTTGTATTCGAATATCGGATGTTGGTATTTGAATGGAAAGGATTCGGGTTCGAATCCTTTTGGAACAACACAAGTCTCTCTCTCTCTCTCTCTCTCTCTCTCTCTCTATATATATATATATATATATATATATATATATATATATATATATATATATATATATATATAAAGAGAGGAAGAGAATAAGAGATACATGCTTAAGCTCATAAAAGCTTATATGAACTACACTACACCTAGTTCCCACATGTGAATTGATGATCTACACTTTTCAATGTGATTTACATGTTCTCAAGAAGTAGTGGATGAAAAATCATCAGCTTGGAGATCGTTTAGTGGTACAAACTTGTCCAAATTTGTCTATTCACAGGAGCCGTTCAATTTGCAATCGCGTGATGGATAAGCAAATGACTTTTGAAACCTATGATTTGTCATCCACAATTTATTAAGGGTATAGATAATTATGAACAGTGTGGATATCCACATAGATGATCCACACATAAGAAAATAGTGCAGCTCATATAAGCTTACATGAGCTAAAGCTCATATCCCTTATTCTCACATGCACACAATTGATGATCTCCACGTGTGTGTGTGTGTGTGTGTGTGTGTGTGTTTTCTCAACCTCTTGATTGATGACTAGCACTATCCGCGTTGAACCCCATGCCTCGAAATCTACATACACCAAATGTCATGTGATTCCCATACTTTGCCTATGGATCTCGGTGTGAAAAAAAAGTTCTATTATTGAAATATAGTAAAATTCTCAACCACCCGATACAAGAGGAAACAATATGAAAATCACTAAATCTTCGGTGTATCTGGCTTCTAGGACATGGCTTGAAGGGTGTCGATTATCCAATCAAGAGACTGAGTTGACTTTTTGACTGCCATAGCTAGGTACTCCCATGTGGCTATGTCATATGTACCCATTATATATATTGAATGACTTTTTAAAAAGCATAAGTCTGCGCATGGCAAAGGTTTAAATGGCTGACATGGTTTGAAGGCTTGATTTTGAGACAGGTAACCAGTCTAAATCTTGCTTTTTCAGGTATATGTTAAAAAAATTATGGACCTAGGTATTTTAATTGGGTCTAACTTGGGTTGCTCAGGTCAATACACCCAAACCAGACCCAATTATTAATCTGGTTCGACTCAACCACCAGTTCGGGGCAAAATTGCCACCCCTAGCGCTGGATAACACCTCCAATGGGTGCAAAATATTGTTTAAAAAGTTAAACTGGTAAATTTGACAAGATCATCAAAGAAGAATGTTTTAAGAGTTTCAAATAATGTCCAAAAGGTAATTACAATTTTATCAAATATCAGAAGTTGTACTGAATACAGAAGAATTATAAATTCGCAGCCTTGCAGGATGCTAAACGAGCTCAAGGGAAATAGTGTCAGTACAATCACTTCCTCTCAATGACGCCACCCAAATTGATCAGGCAATATACAAACTTATGATATTTACAAATTATTTACTGCTATTTCCTATAAAAATAAAAAAAATTTATATGCTAATAAATGGAGGAACACACTGGAGTAGAAGGGCTAAAGTATAAAAACAGATTATACAAATGCAATTCAGTGATTGTACAAGTAAGCCTCAGTCAAAATTCCATGGCCAAGCAATATCACAATGTTATTGCTTCCTTTATCTTGAATAGAATATGCAGGAGATAAATGAACAAATTTCGAATAAGATTAAAGCCAAGTGAAGGGTGGAAAGTGCTTGTCTGATGTTTGGAAATATAGCCAGCCCCAAAAAACTACATATAAAGTTAGGATAATTAACGCTAACATGCAAGCATATGAGCACCCAATGGTAAGTTAACAGGTGAATTATTCAACAAAAAAAACTCTGATTTCAGTGCAACCAAAACTTTTTAATTTTGAAGTAAACAACATACCTCAGGTTGATCTGTCTCTATGATCAGTTGCTTGAGTGCCCAATTTGCTTTCTTTTCAAAAAGTTTAAATATAATGTTTTCGAGTTCTCGGCGGTCTCGTCTTGTGCGTTTTGTGTCAGATGCCTTTGGTGGTGGTGCTTTCTTCTTTTCCTGGTACGAGAAGATAAACCCTTATGAAATTATGTAATATCAACTGAAAATGCAAAAAGAGTTTTCGCATCTGATTGGCCAAAAGAGGTTCCGCTTGTTCATCTGTGTAGACTCAAACTCAACCTTACCTCACCAAACATAAATGCAAGCAGATAAGGTCTGATCTGACATTTTCACTAACCAAAACATATTAAATACCCTCATCATACAAGACCAAGAAACATACTGGCCTTGTCCCAACAATTTAATGTAAGCAATGATAAAGTATTTCATTCAAAGAAATTTTACCTTTGAACCAGACGGAGTGGAGACAACCATACCAGGCAAGGGCCCCATGAGACCGTTGTTATTTTCAATTACCTAAAAAGAGAAGTTGTAGCCAAACAAATAGATATCAAAAAGAAGAAAAAAAAATCTTCATAAAAGGGTGCATATAATAGTCATCAGAGAAATGCACACCAGGGTTTGCCTTGTTTTAATCATAGCTTTGTTTGTCCTTTCACGGCATAGCTTTCCATATTCCCCGAAATTCTCACTATGGGGTTCCATGTCAAATTTATGCTCCACCTTTCCCTCCAGTGAAAATCTTCCTGCAGCCAAAGCAGTTTATATTAAACATTTTTGTACATGAACATTCCAGTAGAAGGAGCAAAGAAGGTAGGTAAAAGCAAACAATCATGTAGACAATACGTGAGAATGCACATATAGAAAATATTTCTGCAATTATGCCCATGGCAACATTCTAAACATCAGTTCATTCACGAGAACGAAAAGTACTTGCACACAAGTTATATTAATGCAATAAAAACTTTTCAGGGGAAAATGTGGAAAACCCCTTAGATAATGTTTTCTGTGTGACACCCCCCCCCCCCCCCCCCCCCCCCCGACGCAGCCGGGTTTTGTTTCCCATGGACATGTACTCTTGGGAAGATGAGGTTTTCGCCCCTCCCACTCTCACCTCCTTCTCTTCCACTCTCAGACCTGAAAGCCCATTTCTTGCTTTTATTCTTCTCCATTTTTTTGTCCAAAAGAACCCAAAAAAAATCCTCGTTCCTCTTTCTTCACCATATTTTAGATCTAAAACAACTCAAAAAGATATCGTTTTATCCCTCCCGCTCCTCCATAATTTAGATTTAAGAAAACTCAAAACGATCTCGATTTAGTCCCTCGCATTCTCATTCTCTTGTTCTTTCTTCTCCATCTTTAGATCTGAGAGAAACCAACCAAAAATATCATCTCTCTCTCTCTTTTTTCTCCATCTCTCACACCAAAAAACTGGAAGATTTTAAAAAACTAATTTCTTTTCTCATTTTTTCTTCTTTCCTTCTCTAGCTTTCTTCTTTCATATCGTTACGGAGTACACCGAACAACGATGGGTTCTTAGTGGTTGGATGGATTACAATTTCTCTATTGATTTATCTCAAGTCTCTTTTTGCCACAAAAAAAAAATCTCAATTTCTTCATTGAGATTTTGATGAGGTTTTGAGGTTTTTTTTGTGATAAGAGACATTTTTTAAGGATTTTTAGTCTGAAAAGTTTTCATGAAATGAGTTCTCTTTAAAAGAGAGACGTAAAGTCCCTATTCTATGTAAAGTGTATTAATTCTAATCAGTTTATCTTTGTTTCATTTGAAATTGTATACTTTTAACTTTTGTATGTTTATTTATCAAATGAATATATCCGCCTTTTAGTTCAATGTCTCTACCTTTCACATGAAACGTCTTCCTTTCAGTTCACTATGCCTACCTTTGAGATTGGTCTTCCTACTTTTCTTATGAAATTATCTACTATTTAGTTAAATGTACCCATCTTTCATGTGAAAGTGTCTACCTTTTACTTCGGTCTATCTATACCTTTGAGATTGGTCTACGTATATTTCATATGAAATTATCTACTTCTACATTCAATGAGTCTAACTTTACTTAAATGTGTCTACTTTTCATGTAAAATTGTTGACTTTTTAGTTCAGTCTATCTAGCTGGAAGATTGGTCTATTCTTTCTTGTGATATTATCTACTTTTAAGTTTAGTCTGTCTACCTTTCATATTAAAATTATCTACTTTTGATTTCAATATGCTACCTTTCTATTGAAGTTGTCTATTTTTTATTTTAATATATTTGCTTTTAAAACTTACAGAAAATATTGTTACAACGAAATTCAATAAATTAAATTTCTGAGGAAAATAAAAAAGCTATAGAGCCTAAGAGAAAAGAAAAGAGAAGATTAAGATCTAATAAGGTTCCTATGTATTTTATTTGGCACTTAATTAGAAAAAATGTCACTCTAATTGCTCCATCGAAAAAAATAAATATTTTTCAATATATTTTCTCCTCTATTATATAAGAAATCTCACTAAAAATAGCCAGTCTAATGCTGATCTATCTAATTTGACAGAGACGTATTTAATGTAGCTGTAGGAAAAAGATCGTGTCATATTTCATGGTCCCCAATCCAATATTAGAAAATCGGACCGAAGGGTGGACATTATAAATTTAAAGGTAGACAAGTTAGACGTTAATTTTTTAAAGTACAAGTACCATGTATTGCTAAAAGGCGGGACAAAGGGTTTTTCACTCACGAACTAAAGGTAAGGAATTTTTCACATGGGAAACATGGCCCGGAGTTTTCACAAAGGAAGCAAAATCTAGGGTTTTTTTTACATTTTCCTTTCTTTTATAGGATAAAAACTTTGATGAGGATATCTTAGCTTTAATGTGTATTATATTTCAGTTGTATTTGTGCATCTAATATTTGTCGTTGTGTACGAGGTGTGTGTGTGTGTGTACCAGATAGTGGTGGTAGTGGTAGTGATAGTTATGAAGTTATTGTAGTGGAAAGTTATTGGTTGTATGCCTATATAGGCCATGTTGTTTTAGTTATGAGGCAATGAATGGTGAATGAAAATCTGAAGAAATCCTTTGCCTACTTTTATTTTTCTCTGTCTTCTTCTCACTAGTCTGCATTTTTTCCCTGTCTTCTTCTTTCTGGTCTTTTACTTTTTATCTTTCTTCTCTCTTTGTTCTTCTCATTATCTCCACCGGTTCCTATGTGACACCCTCTCTTTTTGTCTTTTACTCAAGCTATTCTTCACCCCGTCAACCTCCTGATGTAATACCAACTTGGATCGCAATCACCTTCAAGTTGTAACCAAAATTTAAAATTGAGACAAGATAAGATTTTGGGTTTCCACCCCTTACACGGGCTTCTCACCCTAAAACTCGAGAGCAAAAAGACTCAAGAATTAAGCCAGATAATTTGAGGAAATTTTAATCATTCAATAATTCAATATAATAGTCTAGGGGCCTTATATAAGCTTTACAAAAGAGGACTACTGGGAAATAACCGATGTGGTACTAAACGCCCACAAAAAAAACACAAATAAAGTTAAAACAACTACTACAAATAAAGCTGAAACAAATCCAATCTAAAGTCAAAGAACACCAGTGCGTCGCTTCCTGAAGTATACTCGATCGAATCTGCCCCTGAGCGGCATGATGTCATCATCAATTCCCCCCGGGTGGAAAGGACTCGACCCTGTCGAGTGTGGGGGCCGAACTGCTGCTGGCTATGATAGCGCTCCAGTCGATCAGGATCAAGGTGTTGGAGGTCTTCCTCGGTAATCAAGAATTTTCTGAATCAGGTTTTCCCGTCCACTTAATGAGATAGCGTCGCGTCCCTCCATCTCTAGTAGAGATAATCTGATCATCCAAGATAGAATCTATATTTTTTTGTTGCATAGGACAGTTTAAGGGAAAGTGGAGGTAGCAGGGGCTCTCAGAAAGAAGGTCTTGGCTTGGCTCATCCACGAATGGGTCAGAAGGGGTATCAAAAGTACCTCTATATGGAACCAAATTCTCAACATTAAAAGTGCAACTGATGCCAAAGTCAGGTGGGAGATCCACCACATAAGCATTTGAATTGATTTTCTTGATAATCTTGAATGGCCCTGCACTCCGCGCGTGTAATTTCTTCACGGTTCTTGGTGGAAACCGTTCGGGTCGCATGCGGACCATCACATAATCTCCGACATTAAAAGTTCTTAATCGGTGATGTAGATCTGCAGAAGCTTTATAATCAGTATTATTTTTCATTATCTTTTCTCTGATCTCCTCATGTAATGCACGGATATGAGATGCAAATGCTGATGCGGAGTCCGATACCCTAGAATGATGATGAGCCATGGGAATCAAGTCAACTGGTTGCCTGGGCTTAAAACCGTTTACGATTTCAAAATGACTGAGACCCGTAGTCCTATTGACAGATCCATTATATGCAAATTCAGCCATAGGCAAAATGAGATCCCAAGTTTTCAAATTTTCTCCAACTAGACACCTAAGGAGATTTCCTAGTGTTCTGTTTACTACATCGGTTTGGCCATCTGTCTGTGGATGAAAGGCTGTTGAGAATTTCAGTTTGGTGCCCATCTTATGTCAAAGTGTTTTTCAGAAGTAGCTAACAAACTTGACGTCCCTATCGGACACCATGGTTTTAGGTATCCCGTGCAACTTGACGATATTTTCAAAGAACAAGACAGCTCAGCTACTCTTGAGGTCTTGGAACACGGGATAAAGTGAGCCATTTTTTAGAATCGATCAACTACTACTAGGATAGAGTCGTGCCTTTTTTGAGTTTTTGGCAATCCTAGTATGAAGTCTATGCTCACGTCTTGCCAGGGGCAATTAGGTACAGGAAGAGGAGTGTAAGGTCCGACAATCTGCTTTTGTTGCTTGGCCAGTTGGCACGTACGACATTGGCTAACTATTTTAGAGACATCTTTTTTCAGACTCGGCCAGTAGAATCGGTATTCAACGGCCTCAATTGTCTTGTTCTGACCGAAATGTCCCGCCAGACCTCCAGCATGTATTTTCCAAGAGAGAAAATCCCTGAGGGACGTACGGGAAATACACAGCTTACGGAATCTGAAAAGATAACCGTCTTGAAGGAGAAAACCGTACATCTCACGAACAGGGCCGTCTCGTAACATGACATAAATTTTTCTAAAATCGGGACATGAATTATACTCCTCTCTTAACCTCTAGAATCCAACCACTTTTGTGCTCATAGTCACTAAAGTCGCGATACGTCGGCTCAGTGCATCAACGACCTTATTCTCGATGCCTGCTTTGTGCTTGAGAACAAAAGTGTAATCCTGCAGGAACTCCACCCATTTGCTATGTCTCGCATTCAGTCTCTTCTGGGAGTTGAGATACCTTAGCGCTTCATGATCTGAATACAACACAAATTCCTGCGGTAACAGATAATGTCTCCAGTAGCGCAAAGCCTGTATTACCGCATAAAATTCCTTGTCATAGGTGGAGTAGCGTTGCCGGGCATCATTTAGCTTTTCGCTGAAATAAGCAACCGGGTGGCTTTCCTGACTCAGTACACCACCTATTGTCAGTCTCGATGCGTCACAAGTTACTTCAAAAGCTTTTGAAAAGTCAGGGAGACGCATTACGGGAGCTTCCGTCATCATCCTCTTTATTTCAGCGAAAGCCTTGGAGGCAGCAGGAGTCCACTGGAACACCTCACTCTTTAAACAGTCGGTTATAGGTGCCATAATAGCACTAAAATTCTTTATAAACCGACGGTAGAAGGTGGCTAACCCGTGAAAGCTTCTGACTTCCCTAATCGTTCGGGGCTGTGGCCACTCAGTTATTGCCTTCACATTTTCAGGGTCCGCGGAAACCCCCTCGGAGGAAACTACAAATCCTAGGAAGATAACCCTGTCTATACAGAAAGCACACTTTTTTGGATTTGCATAAAACTTCTCAGCCTGGAGTGTGCAGAGGACTTGCCTCAGATGTCCCACATGTTGCTCCTGAGTTTGGCTGTAAATCAGTATGTCATCAAAATAGACCACCACGAAATTACCGATAAACGGTCGAAACAATTGGGTCATTACTCTCATGAAGGTGCTAGGAGCATTGGACAGTCCAAATGGCATAACCAACCATTTATATAACCCGTCTTTAGTTTTAAATGCGATTTTCCATTCATCCCCTGGTCGGATTCTAATTTGATGGTACCCGCTCTTAAGATCAATTTTGGAGAAGACTGTGGCACCTGACATCAGATCCAGCATATCATTAAGACGGGGAATAGGAAAACGGTACTTGACGGTAATTTTGTTGATTGCACGACTCTCCACACACATACGCCATGTACCATCCTTCTTTGGCGCCAAGAGTGCGGGAACCGCACATGGGCTCAAGCTCTCTTTGATGAACCCCTTGTCGAGTAACTCTTCTACTTGCCGTTGTAATTCCGCATGCTCAGTTGGGTTCATCCTATAGTGGGGCAGGTTTGGTAAAGTTGCTCCTGGGACTAAGTCAATAGCATGTTGAATGTCACGCATAGGCGGCAACTCTCCTGGTAGATCTTGTGGGAGAGTTTCGGAAAACTCCTCCAGAATTGGTTTAATATGCTCAGGAATCTGCTCTTCGATATTCCGGTTAGTCTCTCGAGCCACGAGAGCATAACAAGTAGAACCATCCTGCAAGCTCTTTTCAATTTGATCGTGGCTAATCAAATTCATTTCCATCTTACCTTTGCCCTTATCACCCTTTTTTTAGGATTTATAACGTCCACTTTATCTTTCCCTTTGTCAGCCTCTTTTTCTCGGGTTGGCGGCTTCGGTTGATTTGACATAATCTTCACCTTTTTTCCGTTATGGACGAACGAACACTGGTTGGTACGTCCATGTATGGTCACGTCTAAGTCAAATAACCATGGTCGACCCAAAATGATATGACCTACATTCATGGGGAGTATGTCACACCACACATTATCTGTATATGTGGCAAACTGGATGGGAATTTGACATCTCTCCTGAACATCTATGGATGTAGCGTCGATCCATGTAACCTTGTAGGGGTTTGGATGCTTCACTGGTTTCATCCCCAAGGTGGTGATTAACTTTAACGCAACAGCGTTGATGCAGCTGCCACTATCCACTATTACCTTGCAGTTCTTATTGTCAATTTTTGTGCAAGTTTGAAATATGGCAGTCCTTCTCCAGTCTTTGAGTGGTTCAAGCTGGGTTAAAGTACATCTAACCACTCCTAATTGGGTGCGAGCTACACTAGGAGGTAGGCTCGTTATTTTCACAGTTCTGATGCACCTATTGAATTCATACTATTCGACAGGGTCATCTGAGTCATCATCTTGTTGGTGCACAACCTCTTCTCCATCATCCACTCCTATATCTTCAATGGGAACTTCTACAAAGAGGGTTTTAGTTTGACTCGGGCACTGGCTTGCAAGGTGACCATACCCTTGACACTTGTAGCATTGGGTTCTAGGGTTGACTTTTTCTGGTTCACTAACCGTTCTCTTTTCGGATGTAAAGGG
This sequence comes from Agave tequilana, assembly GCA_038442645.1. Taxonomy (NCBI): domain Eukaryota; kingdom Viridiplantae; phylum Streptophyta; class Magnoliopsida; order Asparagales; family Asparagaceae; genus Agave; species Agave tequilana. The sequence goes on along the minus strand of JAVJIF010018871.1, from coordinate 36,267 downwards.
CTTTGCACCAGAAGGACCTGCTGGTTTGACGCTAGAGGAACTGAAGGCAGGTTTACTTGGGGTAGGAAGAGTTCGGTTGAAGCTTGGCTGGCTAGTAGTGGCGGTTCTAGAGTTATCCCTAAAGTTATTTAGGTTAAAATAGGACCCTCTAGACTCATCTAAGTCGGTGACTAGCTGATATGCCTTTCTAGAGTCGTGATGCCTCGAGCAATGAGCTCTCGGCGATAATCATCCCTAAGGCCGGATCTGAACCTAGATAGGGTCTGTTCGGGAGATTCTAATTCGATAGCTCCACACCGATTCAAATATTCATCAAATTTAGCAATATAATCAGTGGCTGATTTGTTCCCCTGGGTCCATCGATTCCACTTGTCTAATAATTGTTGACTGAATGATGGTGGAACATACTTCATCATAAGCTTCTCTTTCATGCTTTCCCAAGTGTCCACTGGGTCTTCCCTTCTATACCTCATCATCCTCTCTAGGTTTTCCCAATATTGCCCAGCTTGTCCCGTTAGTTTCATTACGGCCAATCGAATCTTCCTTGACTCAGACATGTCATGCCAACGAAAATATCGATCCATAGCCAACTGTCAATCTATATAAGCCTGAGGGTCCAAGCGCCCATCGAAGGAAGGAGCATCGATTTTAACGCTCCTGATATACTGGGCATCGGCGTCAGTTGTATGGTAAGGTGGGCATTGCTCACGCCTGGGAGACCTACTGTCATTTCGAGAACTTTCTCCTCCCTGATTCTTCTCCTATTGGTTTCTAGCCTTCCAATTCGGGTTGCTAGATCCCTACAATTGACATCAACCTGATCCCTAACTTCTTGTAGTTGTCTGTCCATATTTTCTATCTTGTTTAGGATTGTGTTAAGAGTATCATGAATGCTAGGGTTCATTGGTGCTGAAGTTTCTCCTACAGAAAAAGTTCTACCACTTCTAGTAGGCATGCAAGATCCTAACTGACCCTAAATGCGAGCAGTCCTAAAATTGATATGTATGTTATGCAAGAGGAGTCAGAGAGTAGAGTGATGAAAGATAATACCAATTTTAAGCTACGTAGATTAACACGTGATTAAGAAAATGTAATGTGGAGATAGTGATAAAGACACGTGCTGATACAGTTAACTTCAAGATAAATCAAGTGATCACAAATTCAAATTAATTAAGTTGCACAATTAATATTAAGTCAGGTTACCACTCAAGGTCAGAATCACACAACTCACTTATTTAGTGGGCAACAGTCAATAAAGTCTACCTTGCGACAGATTGGAAGGGCTAGCTATTTTAATTAAGTAGCAGGAATAACTGAATAGAATATTCAAAGTTACCAGGGGAGGCGACCGTAACTCAAAGCTGAACGAGACTGCTGTAGGCGTGTAGTACTGGTCGTCACGAATCCACTGTCTCGAAAACGGTTCGATTTGGACTTCAAACGAGCTTTGAACGGCCGTCTGAAGTGATGCTGCGATTCTGGATTGAGTCAGGAACGAACTGGACTGAGTTGACCACACTGAACTGAGTTAACTCAGTGGGGTAACTCGGTGATGATGTCAGCGATAACGTCAGCGAGCCACTGTTGAACCGGGTTGCGGGTGAATGGGTTTAGCCTCACTGGGACCCGACCCGATTTACTTCCCTTCTTAAAACCCGATCGGTATTGATGCAGACCCTGTCGATCAGACTCAAATCCAATAGGATTTATTAAAGCGGGTATTGATGAAGCTTTCGCCCGACACCCAACTTCAATTCATTCGCTCTCGCAGCTAGGGCAGGGGATGGGCGGCGAAGGCGGCGGACTTAGTCGGCGGAGATGACCGACGAAGCTCTTCAGCAAGGCACGACGAGGCTTCAGAGATGAAGAAGGCGGCGAACTGCTCCGATCGTGGAGGGATTATCTCCTTGGGTGATGTCGGCGGCGGAGGAAGGTATGGAGCCCTTGATCGAGGCTCAGAGGGGGAGATCCGGCGACGCTGGAGATCGGAGGAAGGCGGCGAAGGCCAGGCTTAGGTCTGCGGGACGGTGCGATCACGACGGCGGGGACTTCGACGAAGCCTTGGCTCTCAACGATGTAGAAGCAGTCGACAGCAAGGGCTTGCGGTAGAGGAAACAGTAGAGGAAGAGGAGGTCGTGGCAGCGACCTGAGCTCGTCAGCGAGGGGAGGATCTGGTGATCTCGTTGTCACGCCTGGCTGCGGTGATGGCCGTGATCTGATTTGACGAAACTCTGGTGAAGATGAAGTCAGAGAACTTGCGAGTGGAGGGCGAAGTGTAGATCACTCTTGGTGAGATTGACGATTAGGTCGATGGAGTGGAGATCCAATGCCGAAGACTGATGGCCAAGATGAAGACGAAGACGACGACGGAGTTGATGGAAGTGGAGGGGCTGGCGGAGGGTGGTGGTTCCTCTGGCAAAGGTGGTGGCGGAGGACGTGGCTGTTGGCAGCGGCGGAGGGCGTCGATGGTGATGGCGCGGTGATCTGGCTGACGTTGTGGTGTCGAAGGCGGCGGGATTTGGAGGGGTTGATGAACAGTATGGATTAGGAATTTTCAGGGAATTTTCATTGTAATTTTTTTTTAACAGTGAAATTTTTTTTTTAATGGATCTGAAATATAGATCTAGGTTTGGAGACTGGAAGAAAATTTTAGAAAAGGAAAATTTTGAAGGGGATTGAAAACCAGTGCTCTGATACCAAAATGATGTAATACCAACCTGGATCGCAATCACCTTCAAATCGTAACCAAAATTTAAAATTGAGACAAGATAAGATTTTAGGTTTCCACCCCTTACACGGGCTTCTCACCCCAAAACTCGAGAGCAAAAAGACTCAAGAATTAAGCCAGATAATTTGAGGAAATTTTAATCATTCAATAATTCAATACAATAGTCTAGGGGGCCTTATATAGGCTTTACAAAAGAGGACTACTGGGAAATAACCGATGTGGTACTAAACGCCCACAAAAAAAACACAAATAAAGCTAAAACAACTACTACAAATAAAGCTGAAACAAATCCAATCTAAAGCCAAAGAACACCAGTGCATCGCTTCCTGAAGTATACTCGATCGAATCTGCCCCTGAGCGGCATGATGTCCTCATCACCTCCTGCCAACAATGATTGAACATCACCATCTCAATTTCCATTGCTCAAATCTCATCAAACCCCAACCTCTTCCTAGCGCGCCAAGATCTGATATGACATGTGTTCACTTCAAAGGCTCAATTGTGTCAGTTTTCGTAAATCAAAAAAAATCAAATGACTGATCTTTTTCTTTTAGCAAACGGCATTTATGTGAACACTCTATGTAGGTTCAAAAGTAAGGCATAGTCCTTGACTGTACATCCCATCCACAACAACGGTAGCAACACCAGTGACAATACCCGAGTCCGGCCTCGTCCTTTAGCATTGAATAACACAAGATTGCCTCCAATAAGGCGTAGCCGTCATCACATCGAGATCTAATCAATGCTCATCAGTTAACAATGACAACAACTGCAACAAAAGAGCAACAATAGCAGCTAGATAATCATTAGTGAGCTTTATTAAAGCATTCGAATTACTAGTTGGGTTCCACTGCAAATTTATCTCCAAAATTTTATCATCATGTCCTATTACCCAATATATAGTGAGATATGTGGATCTGTTTAACTTGTGAACTGTTTATTTTAATATTGTTAATAAAACTGTTGAAACTGTGCATGATTATTGTGCTTAATTTCATCAAGATTAGAAATGTTCAAGCTATGCTTGCAATCATATTTAAATCTATCTGCAACATTTCTAACTTTGAATAAATCTTATTTAAATCTATCTGCAACATTTCTAACTTTGAATAACTTATCTCCTCGCATTAGTAATTCAAGATTTCAAATTTTGCAACATAAATATAAATCAAAGAATTTACCTGTAAAATAAGATAAATAAAAAAATTAGTCAATTTATCAATCAACATAATGAGCTCTAAAGAATGATGGAGAAAGATTGCTAAATAAATTAATTTGAAAAATAATCAAAAACAATAAAAGATAAATATCACTTTACACAAAATATACAATAATAAAACATCATAATTCATTTACTATTTAATAAATAACTGATTAATCGGGTGCTTAATCGTTTTGGACTCGATAAAGTGCCCGATTAATCGTTTTGGACTCAATTAAGCGCCCGAGCGTATAATCAGAGTACTGAATGTAATATTACACGAGCTGCCAACTATTAGAATTAATTGACCGATTAATCTGATTTTTAGAACACTGATACTAGTCATTGGTTGCCAAAAAGAAACGTTATACCTATTTTTAACATATTTCCATTAACTTTGAAGGAATATTCCTTTTTTCAAAGGTTCAATCTAATTATTGTTTTAATTTGAGGTTACTCATGAGGGACTAAATTGAAATTACAAATATTTAAGAGACTAATATTAAAAAAAAAGAAGATTTCAGGGACGAATATGTAAAAACCTTGTGTAAAAAGATGACATTTTGTACTTTCATTTTCCAGTTACCTTGCCATCTCAATTTTAAATATTTAGACGTTTGTCCACCCAAACACTTGTCACTTAGTTCTTGGCAAGAAATGTTGTCAACATTACTTGTCGCAAGAAGTGTTGTCAACACCGATTAGTTCTTTGCAAGAGCAATTGTTGACACCGACAGGAGGTTGTTAAGCTACGATTGTTGTAGTGATGGTAAAGATCCTTATTGTTATTGCTACAAAGAAGATGAAAAGGGTTCAAAATAATCCATCCCTTTCAAATGGGTGATAAAATTGAGATAGACATTTTAGATTTAGCAAATTCAAGCCCACCCAGTGGGATATAAGTTCACCTTCTATCCTTTGGTCAAGTTTCTAGAAGGAACACATCAAGTTACTCTGTCCCAGCTTACATAGGGTTTCTTTTGCAAGAAAGACTCCAACGACATTTAACAGCTTATATAGGGTTTCTTTCGTAAGACTCTAACAATATTTAACCAAAATTCTGAGATCCCAACTGTAGTTAATATCCCAATCACCATAGCATTGCGGCCAATCAAGGTCCCTCAAGCGGTCAAAGTGATCAATGCAGCTAGCACATGTAAATTTGGCACAGTTTTGGAGGTTTTCAACTTTGTACCTTTTAAGACTTCAACCAGCCTAGTTTCCCTTGTGGATGTTGCTCAACCAAAAGAAGCTATGGCTTATGTTGCAGGGGTAAGAATAGTCAAGCTAAAATTCTCAAGACTGCCATCAAGAGAAAAAAGACCCAACATGGTCGTAAAGATAGAGGATTCTAAGGTATCATAACACGTATTACCCACTTAAAGACAAATTAGGAGGTCTCGTCAATAAGATGCAGTCAGCTGGAACTCATGTTAAAAGAAGGTATTCAACATATTGACCAAAAGCCCTATTGCAGAGGTTCCCAAGAAAAAATCCAAAGCATCCTTGGTTGTTTTTATGCAAGGGAAAACTTGAACAGTCTTCCAAAGGTTGTCTTCATCTCTCGACCCATGCTGGTGTGTCGGCAAAATGAAAACAAAGTGTGAAGAAAACGAGATTATGTATATGGGAGCTAGTCAAAGATTTGAGATGTTAAGATCGACTTTGTTGAGTTCAATGAAAAAGCCAGAGCCAATGATGATTGTCAAGCCAGTAATTCCAATCTCCAATTCATTTGGACTGCTTAAATATGTGTCTAGAAGAATGTGATTCGGCAAGTCGCGTTGAATAAAGCGAGAAGATCTACTAGAGAAAATATAATGAGTCGATGAATTCTTCGTCTTCAAGAGTGCATAAGGCATTTGTTGCAAAAAAAAAGCAACAATTAATCCTCTCAATAATAGGGAGATCAGAGCAACAACTCAAAATGACAAAGAAAATTGACTGCTTGACTGTTCCCATAGTGTATGCATGAGGTCACAAGCAAAATAGCACTTTTGGTCAAAGTCAAGTGTAGCAAAACCACCATTGACTAGAAGACTAGAAATAAGAGTTGAAGGGATGCCTTATTGACCTCAAGAGAACATCAAGATGAAAAATATGCTCATAAAAATCAGTGTTGAATGCACATTGATATTGGGTGATTTTGAAGTTCTCAACAAGCGTTATACTTAAATACAATTGATGACATCATGAACACTCATCATAGGACATCGAGTTTTGAGTAATTCTTGGGTCCTTAGTTAGTGTAATGACGAAATATTCACGAATAACCATTGGCTTTATCCTAACCAGACGCCTCTTTTTTTTTCTTTTTAAGGTTTTCACCATGATTAGTTCCCCTTACGGTTTAAAATCTCAAAATCGGTATCAACATCTACCGTCAATATCGGAAATATCAGCTATATTGGCAATATCGGTCATGATATTGGCCGATATTATAGAGTTAATATCATATCAGATACCTTAAAATCCGATACGATATTGCCGATATTTGAAACTATGGTTCCCCCATATGGTTTGCCTATAGGCCTTTTCAGATTTTTCTATTGTTAGGGGACTCCCATTTTTTGCCTGTGAGGAATTAGCACAATTGAGATCTTTGACGATTTTACACCTCGGCCCTTGTTCCACCAGGAATGTCAGTGGCACATCTTATAGTTGTGATTCCTTCGAAGGTTCCACGTCCTCCGACCTTTTTTTTTCTTTGTTTACTCAAGCATAGTACTTCTTCAAGAAACATGGATCTACACCTGGAGTTTTCCTGTAAGACCATGCAAAGCAATCTATGAAATTCATGAAGTAAAACAATGATCCCTTCACGGTCCTCTTCCGGTGCTAGATAACTAATGTATGTAGGCCTTGTTTTATCAGTACCTAAATTAATTTCAAGTAAATCATCCATCCTGGCTTGAGCTCCATCTTCCAATCCCTCCGGACCTTTTTCAATTCTGTAATATGGGGGTTTTCGGAGTCAGTCTCAACTTCTTCAAAATCTTCCTTCATTAAGGATGACATCATCACAGACAAATGAGGGGTTTAGTCCTAATGTTATCTCCTTAGTTGTCGCCATATGACATGATTCAATGGTCTTCCTCAGGTATCCCAGACCTCTTGTATGAGAGGTTCCTGGTTGTACTGTTTGAGTTTGGAAAAGGTCCCACATTCTCTGAAAGAATTGAGCCTGTACCTTTGACTGTTTCGTGCAGCATCCAAACTTCTTGAGTTAATATTCTCAGCCTTGTGGAAAATATATTGGTATTCTGATCTCTCGAATCCATCATTTGAGATATCTTATGAGCATAGTTGACCTAAGAGGAAGACTCGCGAGATGGGTTGCTATTTTACTAGAACTTGACATCACATACACTCCCCAGAAAACAGTAAAGGACAAGCCTTGGTAGACTTCCTTCTAGCGCATCCACTACAGGTTTTGAATGAATTTGTATTTTTAGGCTTAGGACTTCACAGTTCATTCATGGAGATTTTAGTAATTGATGACTTTTAAGAAATTTAGTCATTTTTGCGATCTTCAAGACTAAGACGATTTGAGCTTTTAATTCTCGAGTAATCATAGGTCGATTGGAGACCATTTTATCCCTTGGTAATTTTAACCTCTTTAACCATAGGTCACATTTAATTGTCGCAAAAATTGTTGTTGACACTGACTTGTCCTTCACAAAACTGTTGTTGACACCGTCATGAGGTTGATGAGCTACAATTGTTGTAGTGATGGTAGAGATCCTTAAGGTTATTGTTATAAAGGAGATGAATGCAGATAAGTCTCTTGAACCAATGATAATGATAACATTGGAGTTGGTGGAGTAGGTATTGCATCATGGTCCGATTTCACAAGGTTGGAAGTGAGATTGAGAGGAACAGAGAGCTGCCATTTAATCATACTTGCTGCTGCTGCTCTTTTCATTTCTTGGTTGTGAACAAAAAAGATTGGAGGTAGTAAATTGAGTAGGATTCGAGAGGTCAGCAACAAATTGCTTGATCACATTGAAAGACGTTAGCCATATGCAAAGAGACCTTTAGCACTCTGGAGACATTAGCAGAGAGAATAAAATGATTGGGTTTGGAAGAACCAATCTTAGATGTGATCGATGATTAAAAGGGTTAAAATTACTTGAGGGATAAAAATTTGTCGACATTGATTCGTTCTTCGCACGAACTGTCGTTTACACCGACAAGGAAATGGTAACCTATGATTGTTGTATGTGATGGTAGAGATCCTTACAATTATAGCTATGAAGAGGATAAAGGTAGAAAAGTCTCTTGAACTGACAACAAGGACAATGTTGGAACTTGGAACTGGTGGCGCACTCAGTATTGCATCAAGGCCCGAATCCGCGAGCTTGGAAATGAGATCGAGAGGAAGTTATAGCTACCATTTAATCATATTTCTCGTCATTGCTCTCTTCATTTCTTTAGGTTATTTAAACTTAAACATAATCATAAAATGGCTAAAATTCCCAAAAATCATCAAGAGGTCACAAAAAAAATTCAAATAACCTAAAAATAGCTTATTTCCAAGAAAAACAGAAAGCTAACAAAGTTATTACAGTTCCGAAATAACTTTGAAATAATGATTAAATTTCTCAAAAGTCATGAATGACTGGATACTCCGAGTAGATGATAATTAACAATAGACTCTTGAGTCTATCGGAAGTTTTGAACCTCACAGCTCATAAGGTGAATTCGCTAAATCAAGAATGCACCCCTTCTTCGCATTTAAAAGAGATGGATTTTGGACCACACAACCACAAATATCAGTGTCAACATTCTCATGAGCCATTCCAAACAACCAACTATTTTTCGTCAAACCAAAACCATTCAGTTCCTCGGGTGTTGCATCTCCTCATACTTTAATGCATTTATGTGAAAGCGTGATGAGCCAAGCATACGAATTTCATAAAGGTGATTCCCTTGCCACCAACATACTAACTGGAGCACATTAATAACCAACATATTTAGTAGCAGGCCAGCATATAACAGTGACATTTACTTTACTTACCCCCAGTGAGGCTATTTAACCCCCTTACCCCAAGTGACTTGTATTGCAAATACCAACCACGCCTCTTATGCAAGTTCCTCTATAGCTCCACAGCCCCAATACCCTTTGCAACACCTTATTCCTCCGCAATCATCATCATCAATTAGAAAGATATACCATCAATCTCTACCACATCGTCTTATCCTAGATTTATCGTTACGTCTCAACTCTCTCCTCCTCTCATCACAACGGCAAGGAATTTAAAACCTTACCCTCACCTCCATCTAACAAAAACAACCCCATCCTAGTTGTCGATGACTCATCCCGCCCCCAACCCCCAAAGAAGAGGTCAAACAACAACAGCTGCAAAAAATGTAAAGAGAAAGCAATAGTGAAAAACCCTGTTCTGCCTCAATATCAACATTTGTAATCGAATCATTTGAATAAGGCAAATTCAAAAATGTTGGACCATCCAACACAAATTACAACTACACAATAGGAGCTCTTAAAGAGGGCACGAGAAAGATAAGACGCTTCTACTCAGCCTTGAAAGGTCTGATTTTAATTAATTATCATCACAATTACTTTTATTGAGTTTTACACTGGATCCAATTATGTTCTAGGCATTGAGCATTGCTAGAGTAATTACGACATCATTGCTCGTAGGCATCATTGCTCGTAGGCAAAATGCCTCCATGGTAATCGGTGATGGCGCCAACACTTACTATCACCAATCAATAACACAAATATTGCCACCGAGCAACAAAAGGGGACAATTAAACGGGTCAGACACTAAGAAAAATATATTGAACCACCCACTAGTGACTGAAAGGGGACTCCTAAGAAAGCAAAGATGCACAACAATCATAAGAAACCACCCAACACAACAATCTAGGTCAACAACTAATGAAGTTTAAAACCACAAATCTGATGTGATCGTCTAAAAACATGATTCAAACTGATGGAGTATTATCTACCATGTGCTTTCTATCTATGTAGTTTAATAACTAAATTTGTTGTCCTAAGGTCTCTCAAAGGGATTGTTGATTTTGGAAGACATCCTTGGGATTTTAAACCAGTTCATGAAGCTATGATATGGAGGATCAAGTAACGTGTATTTTTTTCATTCATCTATGCATCAATAGGTTATGTTCAAGGAAACAATTGTGCTTGGAATTTAATATTGTGAGCACCTAGGATTCCATGAGTTGGTATAAGGGCTTTTAACTTAGTATTATTCCTAATCGACATATTTGGGGGGCCAAGGCTGGCTTAAAACAGGGAATGACAAATTCAGAGAATGGATACATGACTTTGGTTTACCCCTACACCAATTCAGGGTCCTCAATTTTCTGGAACGAATAACCACGACAACATGGAAACAATATGAAAACATTGATTGGGTCATCATTAAAATGGAATGGTTATCTAAGTTTCCTTCAGCCGTGTGGAGACAAGAAATCTATATTGCATCAGACAATAGCATGCAGGTCACTGAAACCCATACTGATGACTCTGCTCAGGGATGATGTCATTTTGCTTTTAACAACTAAAATGCTTGAACACAAGGATTTGTGAGTATTCTTCTAAGAGTGTTAAAACCTAAGGAGAGAGCTTTCCTTGCTCGCAATTAATTCAAAAGCAACTGGCCCTAAGAAAGATTAAGAAGTATGAAAACAATTCAAAAACAATTATATGGCTCACAAATAATTCAAAAGCAACTCTTTGCCACACTTATAATTATAGAGGACAAGAATGCAAAACTTTGCAAGCTGATAACATCGGCTGAAATTGATGGAACGGTGCACAACCTACTAAACAACAAAGCCGAGGACTAGACGAGTGCACTTTAAATTTTATGAAACAACTTGGTAGTATTGCGGAGGATGCTCTTTTATTTCTTCGGGCATTTACAACTCCAAACTCATAAAATCGCAAGGATACTAATATCAAAAAATTCAAATCTGAGAAAAGCAAAGGAATATAGACCGGTTAGTTTATGAAACACGACATACAAAATCATTGCACGAATTATGGTCAATAATTGGAAGGTTATTCTAGGATTTGTAATTGATGAGATACATACAAGGTTCCTTACTGGGAGAATTATGGCAGTAAAAGAGCACTGACATGCTATTTAAACCGACCAAAGAAGAAGTTTTCTGGAAAGAAAATTAATATAGAAAAGGAATATGATCTAATAAGATGGGATTTCATGCAATCAGCATTCATGATATGATCCAAAATGGATAAGCTGGATTGATTATGGCATATGTTACACAAGCCTTTTATATCGTCAACGTCACTGGTAATAGCCTTCCACCATGTAAACCTTCTAATGAGATATGGCAAGGTAAACCACTTTCACCGCAATCTTCATCACACCAATGATGATTTCGAAAGAGGATTTTAGCAATCAGCTACAAGACATGGTATTCAGGAAGGACATGATTCAATTACTCTATCTCATGTTTGTGGATGATCTAATGCTGGTAGGACGCCAAGCGGAGCAAGGTAACACATTACCAACATTATAACAGTCTTGCAGGCCTCCAGCTAAAGAGTGAATATTTGGAAGTCAGCAATCTATATCAACTTAGATCGCATTTCCCTTTTATGTTGATATGGAAGACAATGGGTTTCCAAGTGATGTTTGAGGCCTTCACATATTTAGCAGCACCAATTTGCAAAGGGCTCCCAAGAAAGCGATCTTCCAAGAAGCCATCTCCAAGATGTAGGAACTGACAACTAGTTGGCAGGGAAAGAATCTATCTATCACAGGTTGAATAGTCCTCGTCAAGTTAGTAGTTTTAGCCTTGCCAAGATTCCTGTTCCGAACATGTCGCGTACTGTAATACCCCAGTTTATATATATAATTAGTGTTTATATTTAATAATAATAAATCCTAATTTCTTTTACTTCTTATTTTCTCTTTTTTCCCTCGCCTTTACTTAGCCCAATAAGCCTGGCCCACTACCTCCTCCTTGTTAGGATTTTACCTTGTTTTCAAGAAGAGATGATGGTCAAAGAAAATTCAATTGACTTGGAGAAGACGATGGCTTGACGTACAAGAAGCAAATTAAGATGAAACAGTTTCCTTTTCAGGCGATTGCGAGTTTCCTTTTCAGGAGAAGTATGAATGAGATTTAATTCCTATTCAATGAAGGTTTGTTTCTAAAGATTAAAGGGTTTAGAATCCTTCTAGATCAAGGAGATCAATTCCTAAAAGGATTGATCAAGATTCTTCAACCATCCAAAAGCCAAGATCATCTCATAGTCCAAATAGGAGTTGTATTGTAAAATCTTATAAATAAATGTTGTAACCAAGCATTGTAATTGCCTCAACCAAAAAAGTCTCAAAGAGTTTCTATAATAGAGAATCTAAAGCAAAAGAAACCAGAGGAAACCAAGAAAGAGAGAAGCAAGTTGAAGGTGCATAGAGAGAAGGTAATACTCTTGTAATCTAGGGCTAGATTCAAGTGGAAGGTGAATACTCTTGTTGCATCAGGAGGAAAGTTAGATCTCTTTGTACCAAGTCTATTAATAAAGCTCTCTCAAGTTCTCTCCCCGTGGACGTAGGTCAAGTTTGGGTCAAACCACGTTAAATCCTTGTGTTTTTTCTTTATTACTCTTTTGTCTAGGAATTACTAGTTTGCTTTATATCAAGCTTTCCTTTTACAAGTACTGTTCATATTATCAAGTTCTGCTAACGTTGATCCTGGGAGTCGCAATAATTGGTATCAGAGCATATCAATTTCGCAACAATTGGCATCAGAGCTAAAAGTTGACAAAAGGCAATATGTCGAAGATAGGAAGTTCTACGGTAAAGTCTGAAGTCGAGAAATTTAATGGCAAAGGAAACTTCCGCTTATGGTAAAAGAGGGTGAAGGCATTGCTGGTGAACAAGGTATTCACAAGACCTTGTAGGGTAAGTCAGCAAAACCTGCAGGTACGTCAAACGAGGATTGGGAGGAGATGGATTTAAAGGCGGCAAGCATGATCCAACTATTTCTCGCAGACGAGGCTATGTACAACGTGATGGATGAAGAAAAGGCTACGGGATATGGTCAAGGTTAGAAACGTTGTATATGACGAAAAGCCTCCCCAATAAGTTGTATATCAAGAAACAACTATATGGGCTACGCATGAAGGGACAGCAGTGTTGAAGCATCTAAACTTCTTCAACAAGGTCATTAGCAAGCTTCTAGCTGTTGATGTCAAGATCGACGAGGAGGACAAGAGTTAATACTTCTCAGTTCTCGTCTAGAGTCATATGATCATATTATCACTACCATACTCAACGGTAAGGAAACTCTCATCTTGGAGGTCACGTCAACTCTCTTATCTAATGAGATTAGAAAAAGCCAAATCAAGGGGAGCAGATAGGATCAGGTTTGGTGGTCACGGGAAAAAAAGGAAGAGGAGAAGAAAGTCCAAGCTCATCAAAGGCGTGTCACTTTTGTCACAGGGAAGATTATTAGAAGAATGACTGCAAGCATCGGCAAAAATGGTTGAAGAAGAAGGGGCAACCTACGGAGGCAGACGTAGCAAGCGGTGTAGAGCACACCGAAATATTAATGACTTCTTACGAAGACAACACTTCTCAAGGTAAAAGCTGGATATTTGATTCAGGTTATACGGTTCATGTATGTTCCCAGAAAGAACTATTTAATAACTCCTTAGTTGAAAAGGAGTAAGGGATTGTCAAGATGGTGGATGGCTCAGCTTGCGAGGTCATCGGACTGGAACAGTGAAGGTTACAGGAAGAGATGGGACAGTGCGTGCTCTGAAGGAACAGTCAAGGTTACAAAAAGAGATGGGACAGTGCGTGCTCTGAAGGCGGTCCGGTATGTCCCGGAGGTACGATATAATCTAATATCCATAAGGGTGCTCGACGAAGAAAGATGCCGGATCCAAGTGCAATAAGGCATCGTCACAGTCAGCCAAGAAGAAAGGGTAATCCTGAAAGGAGAGAAGTATGGATGGCTATACAAGCTGAAGAAAGAAAACTCAGTTCGAGATGGAGTTTCAAGAATAAGCTTGGAACGAAGTTCATCGCGAGGTGAAGTTTCAAGGAAGACTACAACGAGACGTGAACCGGGTCAAAGTGTTGCGGAAAAGAGCAAGGGTGCACTCGGGCAAGGCCTGAGATGGCCCAAACCATGACGGCAAATCAACCAAAGGCCCCGGGGAGATGGGGTAAGAGTTAAAGGCTTCACGACATGGTTACAACCAAGGAAAGAATCAAGGTATTAATATGAAATCTCAAGTTATTTTGCTAAAGGCTTGAAAAACAAGTCAAGATGGAGATTGTTAGGATTTTGCCTTGTTTGTTAAGAAGAGATGATGGTTCAAGAAAATTCAATTGAGTTGGAGAAGATGATGGCATGAAGCAGAAGAAGCAAATTAAGATGAAGCAGTTTTCTTTTCAGGTGATTGCGAGTTTTCTTTCCAAGAGGAGTATGAATAGGATTTAATCCTATTCAATGAAAGTTTGCTTCTAAAGATTAAAGGGTCTAAAATCCTTATAGATCAAGGAGATCAATTCCTAAAAGGATTGATCAAGATTTTTCAACCATCCAAAGGCCAAAATCATCTTATAGTCCAAATAGAAGTTGTAATATAAAATCCTATAAATAAAGGTTGTAATCAAGCATTGTAATTGTCTTAACCAAACAAGTCTCAAGGAGTTTCTATAACAGAGAATCTCAAGTAAAGGAGACTAGAGGAAGCCAAGAAAAAGAGGAGCAAGTTGAAGGTGCATAAAGAGAAGGTAATACTCTTATAATTTAGGGCTAGATTCAAGTGGAAGGTAAATACTCTTGTTGCATCAAGAGAAAGGTTAGATCTCTTTGTACTAAGTCCATTAATAAAGCTTTCTCAAGTTCTCTCCCCGTAGACGTAGGCCAAGTTTGAGCCAAACCATGTTAAATTCTTGTGTTCTTTCTTTATTACTCTTTTGTCTAGGTATTTCTAGTTTGTTTTACATCAAGCTTTCCTTTTACAAGTATTGTTCATATTACCAAGTTCCGCTAACGTCGATCCTGAGAGTCGCAACAATTGATACCAGAGCATATCAATTTCGTAACAATTGGTATAGAACTAAAAGTTGACGAAGGGCAATATGTCAAAAATAGGAAGTTCTACGACAAAGTTCGAGGTCAAGAAGTTCAATGGCAAAGGAAACTTCAGTTTATGGTAAAAGAGGGTGAAGACGCTAGTGCAACAAGGTATTCACAATACCTTGCAGGGTAAGTCAGCAAAACCTGCGGTACGTCAAACGAGGATAGGGAGATGGATCTAAAGGCGGCAAGCACGATCCAACTATTTCTCGCAGATGAAGTTATGTATAACGTGATGATGAAGAAAATGCTACGGGATTTTCGTCAAGGTTAAAAATATTGTATATGACAAAAAGCCTCCCTAACAAGCTGTATCTCAAGAAACAACTATATGGGTTACGCATGAAGGAAGGAACAATAGTGTTCGAGCATCTAAACTTCTTCAATAAGGTCATTAGCGAGCTTCTAACTGTTGATGTCAAGATCGACGAGGAGGACAAGGCGTTGATACTTCTCAGTTCTCTTTCAAAGTCATATAATCATATCATCACTATCATGCTCTAGAGTAAGGAAACTCTCATCTTGGAGAAGGTCACGTCAACTCTCTTATCTAATGAGATAAAAGGCTAAATCAAGAAGAGCAGACAGGATCGGATTTGGTAGTCACGGACAGTGTTGTTAGAGGCGATCGAGGCGATGCGCCTCAGGCGCGAGGCGAAGCGAGGCGCAACAATGCGCCCCGCATCGCAGGCGAGGCGCGCGGGCAGCGCGAGGCACACACCTGAATGCGCCTCGCGTCCGCCTCGCGCGAAGCGCGAGGGATCGCCTCTATGCGCTTATTATTTGTGGGGCGGGTCAGGTGACAACCCGCCAATTTATCGGGTAAGTTCGGCCCGCTTAAGTTAGATAAAAAGTAAAAATGAAAAAAACCAATCTTTTTACTGCAGGCGAACCCAATCTAGGGCAAAGGGGCACTATCGCCTTCGTCATCGTTGCCTTCATCACTATCGCCTTCGTCATCGTCGCCTTCATCACTATCGCCTTCGTCGTCGTTGCCAAGTAAGCACTCTCTCCACTCCAGCTCTCTCTCTCCCCCCTCTTTCAACCCTCTCTTGGTCTCTCTTCTCTCCCAGAGAGATCTCTCATCTCTGAGAGATTAAGAAAGAGAGGAAGAGGGGGGAGAGAGCTGGAGAGAAGAAAGAGATCAAGAGAGGAAGAAAGAGAGATAGATCTGTCTCTGATGCATTTTTAGTTTAAATTTTTAGTGAATTTTTAGTGTAAATTTTTTAATGCATTTTTAGTATGTATTTTTCAATATCTTAGAATACAAAAAAAAGAATACATTCATAATCATGCGCCTCACTGAAGTATGTGCCTCACTGAATACATCCATAATACATCAATACAAAGAAAAAATACATCCATACAAAGAAGAAATCAATAATACATTCATATATAGAAAAGAATACATTCATTATACATCCGTACAAAAGAAAAAATGTGCCTCATTGAAGTGAGGCGATCGCCTCGCCTTGCGCCTTGCGCTTCGTGTGCGCTGGATCCTTTGCGCCTCACACTGCGCCTCGCGCCTCGATTACACTGGTCACGGAAAGGAAAGGAAGAGGAGAAGGAAGAAAAAGTCCAAGCTCATTAAAGGCGTATCACTTTTATCACAGGAAGATCATTGGAAGAATGACTACAAGCATCGGCAAGAGTGGCTGAGAAGAACAGACAAGCTGCGGAGGCAGACATAGCAAGCGGTGTAGAGGATACCAAAATATTAATGGCTTCTTACGAAGACAACACTTCTCAGGTAAAGGCTAGATATTTGATTCAGGTAGTACGGTTCATGTATGTTCGCAAAAAGAGCTGTTCAATAACTCCTTAGTTGCAAAAGAGAAAGAGATTATCAAGATGATGGATGGTTCGGCTTGCGAGGTCATCGGCACTGAGACAGTCAAGGTTACAGGAAGTGATGGGACAGTGCGTGCTCTGGAGGCTATCCGGTATGTCCCAGAGGCACGGTATAATGTAATATCCATAAGGGTGCTCGACGAAGAAGGATGTCAGATCAGCCAAGGAGACACAGTCAGCAAAGGAGACAGGGTAATCCTGGAAGGAGAGAAGTGTGGAGGATTATACAAGCTGAAGGAAGAAAACTTTATTTGAGGTGGAGTTTCCAGGATAAGCTTGGAAGAGAGTTCATCGTGAGGTGGAGCTTCAAGGAAGACTGCAACGAGACGTGAACCGGGTCAAAGTGTTGTAGGAAAGAGAAAGGGTGAACTCGGGCAAGGCCTGAGATGGCCCAAGTCATGGCGGTAAATCAGCCAAAGGCCCCGGGGAGAGGGGGCAAGAGTTAAAGGCTTCACGGCACGGTTACAACCAAGAAAAGAATCAAGGTATTAATCTGAAATCTCAAGTTGTTTTGCTAAAGACTTGAAAAACAAGTCAAGGTGAAGATTGTTAGGATTTTACCTTATTTTTTAAGAAGAGATGATCCAAGAAAATCCAATTGAGTTGGAGAAGACGATGGCTTGAAGCAAAAGAAGCAAATTAAGATGAAACAGTTTTCTTTTTAGATTGCGAGTTTCCTTTTTAAGAGGAGTATGAATAGGATTTAATTCTTATTCAATGAAATTTTGTTTCTAAAGATTAAAGGGTCTAGAATCCTTCTAAATCAAGGAGATCAATTCCTAAAATGACTGATCAAGATTCTTCAACCATCTAAAAATCAAGATCATCTCATAATTCAAATAGGAGTTGTAGTGTAAAATCCTATAAATAAAGGTTGTAATCAAGCATTGTAATTGCCTCAACCAAACAAATCTCAAAGAGTTTCTACAACAGAGAATCTCAAGTAAAGGAGACCAGAGGAAGTCAAGAAAGAGAGGAGCAAATTGAAGGTGCATAAAGAGAATGTAATACTCTTGTAATTTAGGGCTAGATTCAAGTGAAAGGTGAATACTCTTGTTACATCAAAAGAAAGGTTAGACCTCTTTGTATCAAGTCTATTAATAAAGCTCTCTCAAGTTCTCTTCCCGTGGATGTAGGCCAAGTTTGGGTCGAAGCACATTAAATCCTTGTGTTCTTTATTTATTACACTTTTGTCTAGGTATTGTTAGTTTGCTTTACATCAAGCTTTCCTTTTGCAAATACTTTTCATATTGTCAAGTTCCGCTAACGTCGATCCTGGGAGTCGCAACAATTGGTATCAGAGCATATCAATTTCGCAACACTTCTTTCCCTTTTATTTTCTCTTCATCTCAAGCCCAACTAGCAGCCTGGACCTAAGTTTATAAAAGAAAAAAAAGAAAAATAAATATGAAGCTCAGCCCAACTAGCCCATCTCTCCTTTATATAACATCCTCCTTCCTCTCAATCTAACCCTAACCTTAGCAAACCCATATCCGCCACCGTTGCAGTCGTGTCTGATGTACAGGCTCCCGCCAATTGTCCTCTCTCAGTATCTCTCTCTACGTGTGTGCAACACGCACTCTCTGCATCGCTCTTTCCCTTTTTTCTCTCTTTTTTTCTCCCTTTTTCTCTTTCACCCTTGTACTTTCTTCCCCTCTCTTGTTCTCTGCAGACTCCACCCCCATGCAGACACGGACCTACTTCATCAACCTGACTCACACTTGTGAGTGTTTTTCTCTTTAAATAGTTTTAATTTATTGATTTTATTTTGTTATTTAGCTCAAGTGATTGTCTTTATTTTTCTTGCATCAATTATGTTTATAATTTATTTAATGGTTAATTATTTACATTGTTAATTAAATTTTCTAGCATCTAGTATATATTAAATGTCCATGTTCCTAATTCTTTTACAAATTGATAATTATCATTGCCCTGAATTATTCCTCTTGAGACTATATAAAATTTATAAATAATTTATTAAATAATTATTGAGTCTGAAAATTTAATTTAACCAATTATGTATAATCACCGTTTGATAATGACCTAGGTTGTGTGATCAAAATCTACTGAAAAAATTTTGTGATACCATTATACTGTCATATTGTTATATCTTTCACACTGTTACGGTTAATGTTATTGTCATGTGAGTGTTTCACCCACTCTCTTTAAATAATATATGTTTATTGCAGTAATTTAGTGTATTGAGCAAATTATTTATTAAATGTTTAATTAGTTGCATCGTTCATCATTAAATTATTTAAGGTGAAAATTTTACCCCTTTTCAATAAATTATCAGTAATTATTTTAAACTCACTTCAAATAAATTATTTTATTCTGGTACTAAATTGTTAGTGAGTGTTTTTATTTTCTAAAATAGATTATGTTTTCTTATTAATAATCTATTTAATTAATAAATAATTCATTTATTGTTAATTACAAAATTATTTATTTAATCTCCTACTGGTTATAGAATTACAAGGTGTCTTTGATTTTAAAATCATGTGAGTGTTTTCTTGCTAAGTTTTTTTTCTTGTTAAGTCTATTTAAATAAATTATTCTCATTGTGTTTAATAAAATTATCTTATCTATATATTTAAAATAAGTGTTTCATTTTTTTAAATAAATTATGCAAATTGTAAAATTCTTGAATTAAGAATAAGTGAATGTTTTTGCCCGCCGAATCTATTTGATAGTTTATTGTATAATGATTAATTAATTAATTGTTTAATTGAATTTTTTAGCATTACAAAATAGGTTATGCTAAATGGTTCTTGACAAATTATTTTTATTATTTAAATTGAGTGTTTTGACTCTTTTAAATAATATGTTTTACCGAGATAGATTTATTTATTGTATAATTCATTTAGTTCATATTTAGTCATTTAAATTTGTTTATTTATATTTTTCCTAACATGTAAAAGTATTTAGAGAATTTCATGGTTCTATGATTTAATCTCCTATACAAGTTGATCATTTTGCCTTGAATCGTTCATCTTGTGACTACAAAAAATATTATGATAGTGAATCATCGATATTAGTGACTATATCTCTAGAATATTGTTACAGTTATGAACTGGTCTTAATGATTGGTGGCGTCTATTGTACGACTTGACACGTTATGCATGATTAAACATGTTATCAATTATAAATTATGTCAACTAAGTTATGAGAAAAATCATGTTACATGATATACTTGATATGAATATTGTTATTGAGCTAGCACCTGCTAGACAATCTGTGAAACTAAGTGTCACATGGAACTAAGTGCTACACGGAGTAAAGTGTCACGTTATACATAGATGTGGTGGGGGCCACCCCTTAAATCTATGAGAGCCACCACTAGAAATCATAGGGGTCACCTCTAGAATTCCATATCAACCGGTAAAGTATTAGTACTACACATATATTGATCAGACCCAGTAACTTAAATGCCATAATATTAGACAACTTACACTGGGATTAGGAAATTGCTGAGGGGAGACGCGTTTGTATTTTGGGTGGACCTATGATATAAGTTGCGCAGTTGAAAGAGGGTTCCACTTTAGGGTTCCCGGGGGATGACTAACATCCATTCTGTTTATACTGTTACTGTTCATTGTTACTGAGTATCTAACGGTACGGCCTGGTTCAACGCCAGAAATCTGGGTTGTGGTCTCAGATATGTACGGGGCTCACTTAAAACACAGACAATATCTCCACCAATCAGTTTCAAATAACATAGGATCCCAATTGACACGTGTAGTAGGCGTAGTATGGGATGCGTTTACTGCATGTGACAAATAGTGTTCGCTAACATAATTAATAACAAGAGATCTTCTATAATGTACCGTAAATTGATATGTGTTCACTTATTGTATATACAGGCGTTAATAAACACCTGACCCATAAGTCTATCACAAATTAATTATATTACTACTTAATTACGTATTGTTTGTTACTGTACCTGTAATATAATTAAAATGTAGTGTTTATTATTAATTATATCATACTGTTTTCTCCCTCATTTTACACACTCATTGAGAGTTTTTTGACTCTCCTGAATTTGCATATTTAGGTCTAGGGATATTTCAGTTTATTGATCAGGTATCCCAGAGACATCATGTACTGCGAGAAGCCAGAGCTTCTCTCTGTTTGATCATCCAGTTTGGGTATTATTGTTGCCAATCTTTTTATTCTCATTCATTTACTTAATTCTCTATAGTTTGAACTCGATATTGTTCTATTTGATTTTTCATGAAATAATGTTATCATTGTGTAAAATTTATATGTCATATTGCAGTATTATGGCTGATTATATAGCTAGCTCAGGTTACATTGAGACTTAACGTGTATATGTGAGAGAATTCTTCTCGTATATATACGTCGTCGACTCTCATCACGTACTGTTTTCGTATATTTTGAGAAGCGGGGCGTGACAGAGTTTTCTTGGTATCAGAGCCAGATTCGACTCGCGATTTTGACTTTCGACCTGCTATAGCTAGGTTGACTTACGCTAGCCAGGTTTGACTTGCGCTTTTCGTAGGAAGAACCTAGTTCTTACCTGTGATCTGAGACGGGTTATATTTATACTATAATATACAGACATATATTATTCACATAATGATATTAAATCCACATGAGAATCGACCATTCTTCCTTTGAAAATCCATATTTTCTATCTTTTGATGTTCTTGATTCCAACTTTTCTCCCAGTATGATCTGGATTTTTTCTTAATTCTCACTTTTCATCTTGATTCCATTTTCCTGATTTTAACTCTTAGAATTTGCCATCAGACCTGAATCAGCGACAGAAATTAGAGTAGCGTGTGAAATCATGGTGTCGCCGAGAAGCAACGTGAGAGCGAAAAAATGTCATTCGCGATTGATCATTCTTCATTCGAATCCTATTCTATCGTGCTTATTCTTGATTCATATTCATACATTATCAACCTTGATCCACTTTTTATCATTTTCTCCGTCTTACTGAAATTTCGAGGATGAAATTTTTGTAAGGTGGGTAGGATGTAATATCCTAGTTTATATATATAATTAATGTTTATATTTGATAATAAAAACTCTTAATTTTCTGCTTCTTATTTTCTCATTTTCCCTCTCTTTTCTTAGCCTAACAAGGCCGGCCACCGCCTCCTTCTTTCCTTTTTATTTTCTCTTCATCTCAAGCCCAACTAGCCAGCCTGAGCCTAAGTTTACAAAAGAAAAAAATAAAAATAAATATGAAGCCTGGCCCAACAAGCCCATCTCCCCTATATATAACCTCCTCCTTCCTCTCAACCTAATCCTAACTTTAGCAAACCCGCATCTGCCGTCGTTGCGGCTGTGCCCGACGTATAAACCTCCCGCCAACTGCTCTCTCTCGGTATCTATTTCTTTGTGCAGCAAACACTGCGTCTCTCTTTCCCTCTTTTTTCTCTCTTTTTCTCTCTCCCCTCTCACACTTTCTTCCCCTCTCTTGTTCTCTGTAGATTCCACCCCCATGCAGACTCGGACCAACTTCATCAACCCGACCCGCAATTGTGAGTGTTTTTCTCTTTAAATAAGTTTTGATTTATTGATTTATTATTTAACTCAAGTGATTGTCTTTATTTTCCTTGCATCAATTATGTTTGTAATTTATTTAATGGTTATTTATTTACATTGTTAATTAAATCATCTAGCATCTAGTAAATATTAAATGTCCATGTTTCGAATCTTTTACAAATTGATAACTATCACTGCCTTGAATTATTCCTCTTGATACTATATAAAATTTATAAATAATTTATTAAATAATTATTGAATCTCGAAATTGAATTTAACCAATTATGTATAATCATTGTATGATAATGACCTAGACTGTGTCAACGAAATCTACTGAAAAAAATATTGAGATACCATTATATTGTCATATTGTTATATTGTTCACACTGTTATGGTTAATGTTATTGTCTTGTGAGTGTTTCAACCCCCTTTAAATGATATATGTTTATTGTAATAATTTAGTGTATTGAGTAAATTATTTATTAAATGTTTAACTAGTCGCATCGTTCATCTAAATGATTTAAGGTGAATATTTTACCCTTTTTCAATAAATTATTTGTAAGTGTTTTAAACTCACTTCAAATAAATTGTCTTATTATGGTAATGAATTGTTAGTGAGTGTTTTCATTTTCTAAAATAGATTATGTTTTCTTATTAATAATCTGTTTATTTAGTAAATAATTCATTTATTATTAGTTAAGAAATTATTTATTTTATCTCCTGCTGCTTATAGAATTGTAAGCTATCTTTAATTGAACTTTTAGCGTGTACAGTATAAGTTATGCTAAATGGTTCTTGGCATATTATTTTTATTTATTTAAATTGAGTGTTTTGACTCTTTTAAATAACATGTTTTACTGAGATAGATTTATTTATTTTATAATTATTTAATTCATGTTTAGTCGTTTAAATTTGTTATATTTTCCTAACATGTAAAAGTATTTAGAGAGTTTGAAGCTTCCTTGATTTAATCTATTATACAAGTTGATCATTTTGTCTTGAGTTATTCATCTTGTGACTACATAGAAATATGATAATGAATCATCGATATTGGTGACTTTATATCTTTAAAATATTACTACAGTTATTGACTGATCTCAATGATTGGTGACATCTATTGTACGACTTGACACATTATGTAAGATTAATCATGTTATCAATTACAGATTATGTCAACTAAGTTATTGAAAAAAATCATGTTACATGATGTACATGATATGAACACTGTTATTGAGCTAGCACCCGCCAGACAATGTGTGGAACTAAGTGCCACACAGAGCAAAGTGTTATGCCGCACATAGATGTGGTAGGGGATACCTCTTGAATCTGTGGGAGCCACCTCTAGAAATAATGTGGGTCATCTCTAGAATTTCACATCACCTGGTACTACACAATATTGATCAGGCCTAGTAATTTAAGTGGCATAACATTAGATAACTTACACTGAGATTGGGAAAATTGAAGAGAGAGACAACGTCTGTATTTTGGGTGGACCTAGGATATATATTGTGTAGCCGAAAGAGAGTTCTACTGCAGGGTTCCCGTGGGATGCCTGGCATCCCATCTGTTTATATTGTTATTGTTCACTGTTACTGAATACCTAGCGATACAGCCTGGTTCAAAGCCAGGAAACTGTGTCATGATCCTGGGTATGTACGGGGCCCACTTAAAATATAAAAAATGTCTCCACCAATCAGTTTCAAAAACATAGGACCCCAATTGACACGGTAGTAGGCGTAATATGGGATGCGTTTACTGCATGTGGCAATCGATGTTCGCTAACATAATTAATAACAAGAAATTTTCCATAATATACCGTAGATTGATTTGTATTCACTTATTATATATAGGCATTGATAAACACATGACCGATGAGTCTATCACAGATTGGTTATATTACTACTTAATTATATATTGTTTTTACCGTATATGTAATATAATTAAAATATATTATTTATTATTATATTACATCATACTACTTTTCCTCATTTTACACACTCACTGAGAGTTTTCTGATTACACTGGATTTGCATATCCAAGTCTAGGGATATCTCAGTTTGTTGATCAGGTGTCCAAGAGAGATTGTGTATTGCGAGGAGCCAGAGCTTCTCTCTGTGTGATCACTCGGTTTGGATATTGTTCTTGCCTCTATTTTTATTCCCATTGATTTACTTGATTCTCTATAGATTGGACTCGATATTGTTCTATTTGATTTTTCATGAAATAATGTTATCATCGTGTAGAATTTTTATGTCATATTGCATTATTATAGTTGATTATGTAGCTCGTTCAGGTTACATTAAGGCTTAACGTGTATATGTGGGAACTTCTCCTCGCATATATGTGTTGCCAACTCTCATCACGTGCCGTTTTCGTGTATTTTGGGAAGCGGAGCATGAGAGGTACTCTCATCAGTAATCTCCATCTTTGATAAACAAATAAGAAATCTACTTTGAGGAGGAGAAGCATCATTATACTAGTAGCATAGGATAAGATACGAAGTAAATAAAAATTAGGCAGGTTTAACAATTGGACATGCAGGGAGTTTCATTAAGTTCTACTAACCAAACAAACAATCAAAACAACCATAGATCTAGGAAAGACTCGTCCTAACTAAATACGGGAAATGGCCTTACCAAATGCAATGTTAAATATTTGAGTTCTTGAAAATCATTACAAAATCTAAAAGAGATAGCTAGATAGCAAGTCAAATGGCACATTGACTAAGATACCCAAGCAAATTCGATCAATAATTCATGGCTCCACCTTGTTACCACTGTGCTTCTACCCTCTAACATTAAACAATTGACTTTGGCACCTTCAGAACCCATACACTACAAGCTATTATTGAAGATTGGACATGGTAACTTAGGAAACAACTTACACATAATTGCGGATTTACAAACCATTGGACTACCAGATCATCTGGAACCAGATATCCAAATATGGTCTAGCTACGGCCTACCAAATACTATGTCATAAGCAATGTGATTGCCAAGGAAAGGCTCCGCAGAATGATCTAAAAGATGGCGTATACTGACAGTAAAATGTTTTATTTGGAAAGTAGTCAATGTACCTAACGAATTATGTTTACCGAATTATGTTTCTCCTACAGAACAGAAGATTCTGCACAACAAAGTTAAAAACTGCTGCAGTTGGTGTAATGGAAATATATCAGAGGATATTAAGCATCTCTGCCACTACCCGAGTTAACAGCCCCCGATACATCATTACCGGAATGATTCCTAGATTATGATTTGCCCATACACAAATACTCTAAGGAGGTATGAATAAAAATCAATCTAAGGATACACGCTGAAACAGATGTCCCTCTTGGATACGCGCTGTGGATGTGGTGGAAAGTAAGAAACCAACTAATCTTATAATTCGGTTGAGACAACTTAAGTAATATGATGAAAGATACTCTACCAAATCAAGGAATCTCAGGCTCAAAGTAGGGATGCTAACATGGCGCACAAGAAGGCTTCAAAATAAGGAAAAAGTAAAGCGAGGAGCACTTAGACATTAGTGTCATTGCAACAGGATGAATAAACTTTGAGGTGCCATCATTATTTTTTTAAGCTTTCACCTCAAGCTTGCCAAACAGTTTTTGAAACCCATAAATGTTGGTTTCACGTGTTTCACAGAGCCAAACACAGTCTAAGGTTAACCCCCCATAACCTGATTAGCCTGATTAGTTGCATGATCGTGTTCTTGGGTAAAGCATGGCATGGCATAGCAATAGAAACTTTTTGAGATGCTTAATCAAAGATGATAAAGACAGTTATAGAATTCTAAACTTAAGATATCGTTTTTCTCCTTTCCACTGTAACATTCAGGAAATTTGGTTTAGGTTATGCTTATTTTAGACCCTGATTCCTCTTTTTCACAGGAATACTTTCTACACTTCTTATGTCGATGCTTTCTTCTTTCAAATCATGCAATGCTTCCACGACCACGAGCTACGGGGCAATATTCCTAGAAGATAATAGGTGTCAGGCTGCAGGGAAGGACAAGAATGTGAGGCCTATGATGATCAGTTGTCTTCTATATGATAACCCTTTTCTTAGTCCTTTATAAGTCCCTACCTTTCCCCACCTCACCTTAGTTTTAATTCATGAGCACCTCAATTCAGAGAACATAAACATGCAAGTACTTTTATCATGGGTGGTTGCTTCAACAAAACTACATGTTGTTTTGTATTAATCATATAATCAGATGTACTAAGTAGAGACCTGAAATATGAGGTTTTATAACCTTTATTTCTGAGAGACAGTCAAAAATGGATACAACATGCTGCACTGCACTCGAGTACATTAATACTGTAGCATAAAAGTACCTATTGGCATAGAAAAAGTATCTTTCTAACAGAAGATAATGTAAATTTGACATCAATCATCTAGTAACTATCTCAGAAAAACAACATGCAGTAGTCATAAGATGAATATATATATAGAGATAGACTTGTATCCTTTCAAAGGATTTGATCCCGAATCCTTCCCACTCAAATTCAACCCTCCAACATTCGAATACAAGATCCACTCCGTTGAAGTTGATCTATACTATTTCAGTATCTATCAATCAAGTGTTAATAAACTCTTGTGTTTTAAATCCTCATCCATCAAGTAGAGAAAAACGGACGGCCTAAATAGTGAGTTGGTTAGTTTAACGGTGTAGAACATTTGAAATCTAACAAAAATTAGTTTATAGGGGTTTTTAAATGTTTAGATCATAATGAAATGGCCGGATCGAGAATTTGTATGTCTAAAGACATAGATCTAACCAACTCACTACTTTCGGCCGTCCATTTTGCGTCGCTTGATGGATGGGCAAAAAGTATTTAAAACACTTGATTTTTGTTTATAGATACTTGAAATAGTATAGATCAACTTCAACGGAGTGGATCTTGTATTCGAATGTTGGAGGGTTGAATTGAGTGGGAAGGATCCGGGATCAAATCCTTTTGAAAGGATACAAGTCTCTCTCTCTCTCTCTCTCTCTCTCTCTCTCTCTCTCTCTCTCTCTCTCTATATATATATATATATATATATATATATATATATATATATCCAAAATTGATTCAGTTCATTAATACTGTAGCATAAAAGTACCTATTGGCATAGAAAAAGTATCTTTCTAACAGAAGATAATGTAAATTTGACATCAATCATCTAGTAACTATCTCAGAAAAACAACATGCAGTAGTCATAAGATGAATATATATATATATATATATATATATATATATATATATATATATATATATATATATATATATATATATATATATATATATATATATATCCAAAATTGCAGCTCACTAACAATCAAACTTTTACCTTGGTTTGATTCAGAAAAAATACACATTGGCACAAAGTCTTTGAACATATTCAAAGAGTAGCTCTTTGGGGTATTGGCAATCTCATTTTGAGCCAATTCCATCTTGAACTGTAATCCCCAATCATGCAACATAGATCAAGGAAATAGTTTTAGGTAATGGGTAAATGCCAAAAATAAACCTTAAAAATTTCCACAAATTCAACAATGCCAACGAATAGATGGATTATAGCATCAATGGCAGGTAATTTCCTAGGACAAGTGGGTAATAAATTACATGCAGGTGCTTTCCGAGGACTAGTAATGATATAATAAATTTCATAAAATATTACTCAAGGCTTCTGTTTATAACATGAGCCATTAATAGGTAAAGTAGAAGATGAACCCTACAGGCTTAAAAGAACTAGCTCATGTAATTTAAGAAAAATAACAAGGGAAATATATGTAGCTACAAACTTTCTAGCAGGACCACATATTCTAGATTGATTAATTAAAACATTGAAAGGCCAAGAACAGTAAATAATCTCCTTAACTCATTACATGACAACATGAATAGAAGTAACTACTGATTTGTGATAGTAAGGACATGAAGATAGCAAGATTAGTTGAATCAGAAGCCAGGATTTAAATGGTGGATTCATCAAGAAAAACAATCCCAATGGTTAGGTATTGCCTCCTTTATTTTTCTCTCATTCAAATGACCCAATTTGCGATCTTTTTCATGCTTTATTAATTTGTTCTTAATTCAGATCCTTTAATGCCCTTGCATTCCTACATTCCTCAGGCTGCATTTTTTTTATTTTTCAACTTCACTGCCATCAATCTCAGCAAGCAGAGTCAACTGAAATGCCCCAGTAATAGTAAGTCAAAAGACTAGGAAAATTTGTGATAACAAATATACTACTACTCCCTTTACCCTTCAGCTTCTTTCTCATCAACAAGAAACTTAACAATCCTCATATATCAAAATTATCGTATTCATCAAGCAAAATCAATTCCAATGTTCAGGCATTGCCTCCTTTCTTTTCTCTCGTTCAAACGATCCAATTTGCAATCTCATTCAATGATTAATAGTGCCTTTTTCACAAAAAAAATGGGACAAAAGGCTTTATTAAGTTCTTCTTCTTAATTGAGATTCTTTGATCTCCCTTTGTTCCAACATTTCTCATGCTGCATTTTTTATATTTCCAACTCCAAAGTGCCCAATAATAATAATATAACAAGTGACAAGACTAAAAAAGATTTACAATCAATAAATAGAAGATTAACATTGAGTGAGACCTGGAGGGAGGATGACTCTTCGTTGCTGAGAGGATCAAGGAGAGGACGACCTTGGCGACGACGGGGTGGAACACGGCAGCGGAGTCCGACGACGACGACGCCGCCCTCGTCGCCGCCGACTGCCAGGATCTCGAGACGACCGGCGGGCATTTCATGAGCCACACCGAGCGATCGGCCCGGCCCGTTTCTAGGACGTTCTTTCCATCTTCGGTCAGTGACATCTTCTTCTTGAATCTTGAGATTCGGGGAGGGAGAGTAAATCAACGTGTCACGTAGATGTCGGGTAACGTAACAAGCTTTCAAGGGAAACGGACCTTGCCACCAAAAATGAGAAAGGCACCCTACAAATATTTACAAGTGTGTCATTATTTTTTTTACAATTTTACTATTGGTGAATTGTCCAAAATATTTTTCTTCTTCCTCATTCATTCCCCTGCTCCTCCGTCGTCTTCCCGGTGCGCCCCCTTCCCGGCCTCCCCCCGCCTTCCCCCCCTCCCAGATCTTCCCCCGACCACCCCAACCTCCCCCTCCCTAGCGCTTCCCCTCTCCGCGCTCCCCCCCCCCCCCCCCGTCGCCGCCGCCGCCGCCGCCACCTCTGTTTGGCCAACTCCGGCCTTGGCTGAACAGGGGGGGAGGGGAGGTCTGGGGGAGGAAGAGGGAGCGCTGGGGAGGCCGGGGAGGCAGGAGAGAGGGGGTGGCCGGCGAGGGAGGAGGAGGAGAGGGGTGGTCGGCGAGGGAATAAGGGGGTTCGCCGGCGAGGGGGCGGCAGAGGGAGGAGTGTCGCAGGCTAGGAGGGAGGCTGTGGTCCGCTGGCACGGGAGGGAGAGAAGGAGGAGGAGAAGAAGATATTTTGGAGTTTTTTGAAATATTTTAGGCATGCCTTAATCAAATTTGGGGATGCCCTAATCCATGGGTGCCTTCCTCATTCTTGGGGGTGGCAATATCCATTCCCTTTTAAAGCTATAAAACTTGGGAATTATTTTCTCATGGGCAGTTTTTCAATATATATATATATATATATATATATATATATATATATATATATATATATATATATATTATATATATATATATATATATATATATAATTTTGAAAAATAATTCAAAAAAATGACCTCTCAAAAATTATTTCCAAAATCCAACCTATGACACGTCACATTGGTCGTGCTGACGGAGGTCTGTATTTTCTATATTTGGGATTGGCAACTCAAGACATATAATTTACTTTTTTAACTGATTTTCTTTGCTCCGTTTGTCCACCCTGGACGAAGAATTTTCCTTCTTTTTTTACTAGTTTTCTTTATCTAGGGTTGCCAACTCTGGCACAAGAAATTTTATTTTTTTAGGTTTTTTTTTCTTTGTCCGGGGTTAGCAACCCTGGACGTAAAAATGAGACTGTCTTATTTTTTTTTTCACGAGGTCTCTTTGTCCGTAGTTGCCAACCTCGGAGATAAAGTACATTTCTTTACTTTATCCGAGGTTGCTAACCCCGGACATAGAACACTTGTAAAAAATTTGGGTGGTCTCTCAACTCTCTTATATGAGTGGGTGTCACATCCTCAAGCCCTCTTTATATTGTCAACTCTCACTCTCTCTCTCTCTCTCTCTCTCACATTTACCCCTCCTTGAATTCACCTGTGCCCTAACCCGACCCCCTCTTGCCGCCGCTCAGCCCCATTCTCGTCGTCAATTAAGCTCCCCACCGGCAAGTTTTCCTCTCCCTCTCTCCCCCATTCTCCCTCTTTCTTGAAAGTACACCTAGAGGGGGTGAATATGTGTAGTGCTAATCTAAGACAAATTATGCAGAATTTAAAACTTAGTTGCTAACACACTATGTATAATCAAGAGTGAGTCTGAATTCTCCGTGAATGGCTTTGAAACTACTCCTGCAATTCCTCTAGATTATGTGTAGAGGAGCTTCAATAGCTCTCTTGATTGAACACAAGTGTGGGCATACAAACAATATTTAGTATGTAAATGAATATGAACAATAATAAAAATGTAAGATATAAGAGAGTAAAGAGTTGGGAGAAAAGATCCAATGCAAATACAAGAATATGTTTCGAGATTCGAGCCACTGCTTTACATCCACACCTTCACACAGAAGGATTTCAACTAGGCACTATAGGATCTTTCACACAGGGACCTCCACCGAGGAATTACAAATACAAACCGGGAGTCTCCACTCTCACTCCTCTACACAAGAGGAAGGTACAAAGCGTAGCACAAAGCAAAGAAGAAATAAAACTTAGTGATCCAATGATCACAAAAACTCTTGGTGATCTCAGAGGATCACAAACAATTTTCTCACAAAACAAAGATCCTAAAGATATATTTGAATTGAATGACTCAAGTTTGTGAGAAATCAAAGTGTATGGAAAATAAAATAACAAAGAAAACACTTGGAAAAAAACTTCTTGATAGATATGTAAAATGAAGAACAAAATAAATTTCCCAAATCAAGTTTTCTTTGATTTTTCAAAACTTTGAAAACAAAATAAAGATAGAGATTTTTGACATAAAAACTCTTTTGAAAACTTGCTGAAAAACACTAGAGAAAATGAGAATTTTTGCTCTTGAAAATCTTATAAAAACAGCCCCCAAATCATATATATATGGCTTAGAAAAAACTAGCCGTTGGGGTTAAAAACTGACAACAATGGGCTGTCGGTTAACCACCTGGTCAACCGGCCAATGGTCAAATTTTTGACCATTTGAGCCATCGGTCGACCGCCCAGTCGACAGCCCTATTGGCAAAACTGCCTGTCGGTCAATCGCCCGTTCAACAGGGCCCTACCGAGAGTTGGGTAGTGCCAGCTGGTCGACCGCGCGGTCGACCGGCCTTATAGGCAAGGCCATTTGCACGTCTTGTGCACATCGGTCGACCGACCGGTCCACCGAGCTCTGGTCCGGTCGACCGCCAGAACAGGATTTTTAGGGTATGTAATTTAACTTGTAAAATACCTAAAAACTCCATAAAATCTACAAAAATAAGTTCATGTAAATATTTTAAGTACAAATATGTGTGATCAAAAATCAACATATATTACAAACTATTTGAACTATTTTTAAGGCATAGAAAATTAAGCTTTAAAAAAAACGATATTTTCTAAAAATCAACTTTTAAATGGAAAACCGATTTTTCTCTAAACTTGTTCAAATATAAAAATAAGATATTAAAACTCATTTGAAGCTTAGTGTGTATGGAAATGATCCAATACACATATAAGATGAAATATCTTTGTTTTTGACATTAAATCTAAAATAACTTTTTGATAGAACAAAACTTAAAATCATGAACTAGATTCATCAAAATATGTTTTAGACAATATGAAACAATAACGTATATGGATGAAATTCAATATACATATAAATCATGTAAACTTGTTTTGATTCTATCTATTCATGAAAACGATATATGTATATTCTTGAAAAACCAAAATGGTTAAACCGAAACTAAAACTTTTGAACTTGTGTATGTGTGTGTACTTGAGCATATCAAGCCTAATCTATCCTTACATAAGATCTAAATAAAAAACTAAACAAACCTAGACCAAAGTCTTCTTGTCGATCTTCATCTCCAAGATGACTCGATCCGCAAATGTTCCAAAGAGTTTGACTCCATCTCGAGTACTAGATGCGATCTTGATGCGCGAGCTCTTAAATCTACACGTGTTAGTTCCAAAACTTGACTTCAAAACTTTTGTTGAAGCTAAACACCTACTAAGATCTTGATCAATAACTGAAACTATATAAATACAAGATCATTAGTAACATAACTTCATAAGCCAGTCATCATCAAAACTACGGTGAAAGGCCTTTGGGCCAACAATTTCTCCCTTTTTGATGATGACAAAACTTATAATGTTATATATGTATTGATTAAGGATAGGCTTCATAGAAGCTCCCCTTAATTTATGCATAGTAATAAACATATAATACGCAATGTAGCTCAAATACCAATAAACAATAATAGAAGATATACAATAAGAATCATAAAACATGTGCATATGTGTAAAACATGCATATATAAACTCAAATCTTTCTTCTCCTTTTTGTCACTTATCAACAAAGGATTAAGGAAAATAAACAATATCAATAAAAATATTTTTTTATATCAATTGAAAGACAACAATCTTTTTACTAATTGAAAATGAAACAAACTTTTTACCAATTGATACCAATGGAAAGAAATAATACCAATTGAAAGTAAAAACTAAAGATTTTTTAAAAGTAAACACTAAAATTATTTTGCAATATAGATACCAAATTGAGATAAAACCAATTGAAGATTATTGATACCAATATTGAAAATGTTAGCATTTTTTAAAGCAAAATATTTTTTTCATAAAAAATGGGAGTAAGATACCAATTAAAAATAAATACCAATTGAAGATAAAATAAGAATTTTTTCTCCCTTTATGAAATACCAATAAAAATAATGTATAAGCTTGTAAAGATACCAATTATCATTAAGAACATGAATTAAGCTTAGCATGAAATAATCTGTGCTAAAAATGTATGGACATTGTAAAATAAGCACAATCAAAATCATATATATGTATGTATTATCAGAGTAATATAATATCAATTGAGATATGATGCATACATATATAAGAAAAATAAAAGTATACAAAAATCAATTTTCATTAAAATCATGTATATCTTATAACAATCCACCCTTTCATGCACATATTTGAAAGATATTCATTAAGGAGCATACAAGGCATGGTCGCCCGACCAACCGCCCTTAGAAGGTAAGGGTTTTAAAAAATATGATTTGAAAATATTTTAACATATTTGAAAACTCTACCAATTGAAAAATAAATACTAGTTTAAAGATAATTTTAAAAACTAGTACTAGAAACAAAAAAATATATATCCATGAAAATATGAAAATAACACGATTATCGACACTCAAAGAGTAATAAAGCACATATATACTCATGAAATAAAAATCATAAGTAAATATCAAACATAGTGTATAAGAATCATGTAAACAACAAAATTATGGAGATAAGACAATGAGGCTCAAACAAAATTCCTTACTTAAAAACATTAAAATCATAAAAGCTAAACTTCAAGGTATATGTATGTTTTGTCAAAACTAAAACATATCCCAAGCATAAAAAGAGTCTATAATAAAATACATGACATGTAAGTAAGTGACTTTAGTATAGAACATGCATTTCATATAGTTTTAACAAAATTTACATATACATGAAACTAAACACGAAAACATGTACAAAATGGGGAATACAAGAGTAAATATAAGAATCATCAAAATTAGGTTATACAAATACATGTAATGAGTACACATGAACAATAAAGCACAAGCATAATAATCAAGTATAGCTCACCACTTGTACAAGTATGAACACAAGTTTTAATGAAAGTTACATGTAAACATGTAATCAAAACATGAAGTATAAAAATATCAAAAATAAATGATCATTAGAGTAAATACAAATATTTTTAACACTAGGATATACACAATAGCTATACAATAATTAAGAACACAAACAAATATGAATCCATATGAACATGTGTGTATCTCAAATACTATACATGTATATCACAAGTCTAATAAACATAGCATTTATCTACAATAAACATGAAAATCATGACATGCTAAAAATCATCAATGTAAAACCATGTAAACTAAAATAAGGAGTTAGAGCCAGTTGTCAAACCATATGAACTATTCTCTATTTCTTCAAAACATAGTGGTCCTCCCACCTAAACTTTCCTTGAAAGTGATGCATCTATATATATGATCTTTTAGCTCGAAACGCATCCACCATCAAGGCACCAATACTCTCATGTCTTGTGAGAGTTCACACCTACATCAAAGAAAATAGGAGTGATTTTTGGTACCCACACTTCTTGGGTCCAATGGGAGTTAGCATCTTTCCTAACCCAAACATTCTTACTTGCAAAATTTAAAGTATTTAATCTATCATAACAAAATTTTGCAAGGTGGCTCGATGACCATAATGTGTACAAGTGTACACTGCATACAAGGTATCACGTGTGTGAACGTGAGAAGCATGTGTATACCGTGATGGTGTGTATGAATAAGTGAGTATGTTTTTTTTCGAAATATAGATTCCAACCTCTTGTGGTTCAAGGCACAGTGACTCAATGTGGAGCCCAAACAATCTACACCTTCTTCAACGTGTAACTATCATTATTAATACTTGAAGAAGAAGTGGAACAAGCAATAGAAATAAAATTCTTTTTCACTTTGAAAATAGGAATATAAATCTTTTCTTTTTGAACCAAAGTGTTTTTCAAAGAATTCTTTTCTTTTGAAATACATTCTAATTCCTTGGAAATCAAAATAATTTATTTTTCAAGGAATTATTTTCTTTTAAAAGTTTTGAAGACAAAACATTATTTTTCTCAAAACAATATCAAAATTATTTTTATTTTTCAAATGTTATTTTCTTTTAAAACAAGGTCAAGTTTGGCTTTTAATGACTCCCTTTCATTTGAAACCTCAATTTTCTCCTTCAAAATCAAATCAAGTTTTAAAAATAAATTTTTATTTTCTTCTCTTAATTCAGAACTCTTACTTTTTAAAAGTTTATATTTTAAAAACAAGTTTTCACAAAACTCGCAAAGCTCTTCATTCAATGCATGTGCATCCATATTATCATGATCGTTAGAAGAGATAGCACTATCATCTAGATGAGAATTCGAATTTACCTCAAGGGAGTCAATCCCTTGTACCATGAAGCAAGCTTAGTCGGACTCATATCCACTAGATTCCTTCTGTAAAATGTATGTCACTTGTTCCTTGGGAGAAGTCAATGTGTTCCACACTGCAAAAGCAAATCACAATGAGAAATCAAAGAAATGTGTTCTTTCCTTAGTGTATGCTTTAATGCATCTATGATTTGTGCATTAGCCCCTAAGTACTTGTCATTATCAACATATAATTTCTTGATAGTGGCAAGGTAAACATGCAATCATAGGGTTTTAAGGTAAGCACTCATCTTAAATTTTCACATGTCAATGTTGGAAACATCATACATAGGAGGGGCAAGAAAATCCATGAGTGTAAACTAATAAGTGTGCAAAGCAATAGATAGATTAGTAAATGAGAATCTCACTCCTAGGTGGTTAAACCAAGTTTCAGGAACGTAGGCTCTAATACCAATTGAAAGTACACCTAGAGAAGAGCGAATAGGTGTAGTGCTAATCTAAAACAAATGATGCAGAA